>PNEQ01100576.1:6017-20417 GCA_003012365.1 Medauroidea extradentata | reverse complement strand
AAAGGGAAAAAAGGGAAATTTTGAGGGAAAAAAAGGGAAATTTTGGTGGTTTTTTAGGGGAAAAAGGGAAATTTTTGTGGTTTTTGAGGGAAAAAGGGAAATTTTGAGGTAAAAATGACGTAATCCAAGATGGCGGCCGCGGCTCCACAGCTCCACAGCCTGCAGCCTGTGTCCCAGAAGCCCCATAACCTATCTACTGGGGTCACATGTGCCCTAGTGTAAAAATGTATTTGCGTCGGACGTACGCGTTCACTTAACTGGTCTGGGATGAGTGACAGTGAGGGCCTTGGGACTCGCCAGACAGCTCTTGAAGGGCTTATTCCCGAGTTTTTTTTTTTTTTTCGGACTGATGACAATAACGCAAATATTATTAACTAAAAGTTTTCAAAAAAATGTTATAGTCACTGTGCACTCACACGATGCACAATACTGTGGATGCGTTTTTAAAAAATAGTGTACCATTCGTCGGTAAAAAAATATTTTGCTTAAATTTTGCTTACTTTCACGACAAAAAACTTGGTACTTTGGGCAATGAAAACTAAATAACCGTTCAGTACATTTCTACAAAGAAATTCAGCTACAAATTATAGCATGTAGGTGTCAAAACTGTGGACCAAATTTTGATATGAGTATTAGGTAGCAAAAAAAAAAGTATTTTCGAAATCATTGCAAAACTCGGTAACAAGGCCTTAAGTGGTATTTATCCTTATCCCTGTAGATTTATCAGTTTTTCCTCAATATTTTTCGTTCCAGTGGGACACGACGGGGCATAGATAAATTCTTAGTAATTTTTCTGAAATGTTTGCGAACTCCAATACCTTCGTTAATTTGTAAAGGAAAACAGCTAACAAGAAAAAATTTATTAATTTACGGAAATGACTACAGATGTTATAGAAGTAACAAACCAAGCCGTATCCCATAAATTTAAAGAAACTATAAACTATGCCATGTTAAATTGAAAAACTTAAAACAATCTTTCTATTCCCTGATTTACAAGAAAAGTCATAACTCCAAGCTGCGAAGAATAAATTCCTATTATTAAAGCCAACAAGCTCTTTAGTTTCTGCTGTTTTTTGCGATAGTAATTTTTTTAAACTTAAACGAGAGCAGATATAAAAAATCTGTCTAGCAGTTTTGTTTAGTATGTTTTTTGCAGTGATAGTTAATTAATTGACTGGCTTGACTTCCGGGCTGGAGCCGCGTCTTCGTGGTTGCAGGAACCGACGTTTCGCCGTTCATTTCAGCAGGCATCATCAGGGTCTCACTGTAGACTGAAGGCTTTCAGTCTACGGTGAGACCCTGATGATGCCTGCTGAAATGTACGGCGAAACGTCGGTTCCTGCAACCACGAAGACGCGGCTCCAATCCGGAAGCCAAGCCAGTCAATTCGACAACGGCCGCGAAAGCCTGCAGAATTCCATAGTTAATTAATTTTTGCAAAGTAAGAAATTATACGGTTTCGACTAAAAAGTCAATTAACCTCCGTTAGTTACATAATCAGTTAAAACCGTAGTACTTACTGTCTAGGAAAAATCAGTCAAAATGGAGAAGATGATTTTAAACGAAACTGCGAGACAGATTTTTCGTATCTGCTCTCGTTTAGGCGTAAATAATTAATATCGCTAAAAAAAAAAAAAGTAGAAACTAGCGCTGAGAGAAAGAATTGTTCCATTATACTACATATATTTGTTTGGCTGATGTTTGGTTCAGCTAAACAATATTTTGTTGGAAAGACCAAGTATCAAGTCCTCCAAACAAATTTAATTATTTCCCTCGACCAAATTATTCATTTAAACGCACTTTGTTTGGGCCAAACATATATTTGGTCACTATAGGACGTCGAATAAATATTTTGTGTAAACAAACAACTCGCTGCAACTTGTCAACAAAATAATATTGTTAGTTATAAGTGATGTGCTTTGAATTAACAATTTTTTTCAATGGACTAAATGATTTTGTTGGCGAAACTGTATCCATTTGGTTTTGACTTATGGAAGGTGGCAGACTGGTTGTGTGAGAGATAAAGATGGCAAACACTGTATACCTCAACTATGAGCTTGTGCGACAAATAGGGCGTCTAAACTGATAATCAGCATAATTAAAGGATCTTAATTTTAGTTATAACAATTTCAAAGTGACTAATTCGATTGATCACCAAAGAAAATGCTATAAAATTTAAAAACACTGCAGCTGCACGTCTCGTTCTTTATGCTGCAGTGGACGGCGACCATTTTAATAATATTAGTTTACGTCGTTTACCATCTCGCAGACGGAAGACAAACATGTTTGAAAATACAGCAGTACAAATGAAAAAAAAAAATGTTTATTCCTATACAAATAACAAACCTATCGTTACCGGAGTACTCGTAGCTCAGTTGGTTAGGTCATGAACAGAAAGAGGCAAGCCAAGGGTTAGTGCATCAAATCCTGGGCTATCCATAAAGTTTATGAAAAATAATTTTTTTAGTTCTTAAAATATTGCATGTGCATTTAATATGTCCAACGAAATATTTTATCATCAGCCATTTGACTCAAACAAATCGAGGGAACAAAATAATTTGGTACGAGCAAACAAATATCTAATTGCCCCTATACTACCATATGATTTGGTTGATTCAAACAAATTTTGTTTTGCACCAACAAATTTTTTTTTCTCAGTGTAGAGAGCATGCGCGTGCAACGCCGTGGTGCTGAGCTTATCTGTGTGCCCGTGTTATTACACACTGGAGGGGATCTGTACTGCTAACTGCCACATGACAACATACGCCTTCTCTTTCTCCCTGTCTTACAAGTTAAAGTTTGCACACATATCGCAAGTATAATCACCCTATAGCGCATTTTCTAAACTTCTGCTCCGGAACTTTTATTTGACATGACATATTCACGAGGCAGAGAATAAAAATAAAAGCTTCACTTGATTATTTTGAGGTACCTACCTTGCTAATTTGAATTATAATTAGTTGCTTAGAGTGAAACGATGTTTCGTTACTAGGTTCTCACTTTTGTCTCCAAACTATTTTATAGTTACTGTATTTAAAAATCTCCACGAAAAATTACTTTAAATTTGATTTCATATCGATTTAGGCATTACTAATAGCTAGGGACAGGAATTTTTGGTGAAAAGAGTTTTACCCCACTTTGTTTCAGTGCCTTACGTGCACACCTGCAGCTCAACTTCATGGCTATTGACAGAGTGTTTTGTGCAGAGTTGTTATTCATTTGACTGTGCCAATCAGTACACGGATAACTGCGACACATCACGTCTGTGATTTGCGGGTTTAACCTCCAGACGTTGTATGTTACGGCATCCAATCACTGACCACAAAACGGAGTGAAGGGTTGCGCTGACGCATTGAAACATAATGCTGCAAAAATCTTTTCGCGAAATTTCCTTTCTCTACTAATACCTTTCTTTTTGTAAAGCCACCTTTACAGATTTGTTGCCGCGAATTAGTTCAAATAAAGTAATTTATAGAAGTTTAAATTCCATGTTATAGGGCAAACTGACCATGCATGGTGATACCTTGATATCGTGATAAGCCATTTTGCGGATTTCACAAAATTGTGAAGAGTCTGTACCCCGAGTTCACTAGGTTACCAACAGAGAGCAGGCATTGTAGTTTGGCAATAAGTGACCATGTTAGATAAGTATTTAAATGTTTAACATATTTCTGTTACTGAAGTTTGAAGCCTTAGTATCACGAAGTAGTGCAATTGTAATGGTGCGCACAGAATTTGCTATACTGTATTCCACGAACGAGTGCATTTATCTGTCATAGTCGTTCATTGTAGCTGTGCATCACCATATGCTTTTCTGGAAACTATATGTTATTATTCCAGTATCGTAATACACCCAATTTTTTATGTTTTAGTGAAAAATTTGTTTTGCTATTATTGTATGTTTTAAAGTACCAAAAACAGTGTGGGTTCTTAAGTCGTAATTATAAATTTATTGGAAATTCGCTTCCGCAGTTTAAAATTTCTGAATGTCATTAATAATTCATCTTTTTTTTTTTTTTTGTTAAATACGTTTGCGTTAAGGAGTTAAGACTCCATATAATATTGTATCCCGTCGCTTAGCTATTTCCATGTCAACATGTAACGAATGTAAATCAAGAATAAAAAATATGCCAGTCAGACTATGAACCTCAACCAGATTTCACTGTGGTGGTTGCAATATTTTTGTAGTCACAGCAAAACTCTACTGGAAGCAGCTAATAATTTTTGTGGTCATCACAGAAACAATTTGGTGAGGTACGTATTGGTAATATATTCAGTGGTGACCACAAGCCTTTTTTTTACCATTTTATTGCCTCTTTTTTCAAGCTTGGATTTTTGTTATTTGCAGCGTGGCTTTGGACTTGATGATGAACTCTGGCCGTGCATGAAAAATTTCTGTTTGCGTTATTCATATTTGGGTTAATTGCGGTTTTTTTTTACAGGACGCTGAAGAAGATTACTCTGCTGTGAAATTTAAATGTTCCCGAGTGTGGCTCCCAGAAAATTACCGTACTTGTTATGGCGTGTTAATACGCAACCGTTTGAACACTGCTTTCGTTAAATATATATGTATATATGTTTGTTCGATAAATGTAAAATCCACGCAGACGTGACACCGTAATATTACAAAAGTCGTGGGTGTTATATTTGCACCAAAAAGCCT
Organism: Medauroidea extradentata; assembly: GCA_003012365.1. Lineage (NCBI taxonomy): Eukaryota > Metazoa > Arthropoda > Insecta > Phasmatodea > Phasmatidae > Medauroidea > Medauroidea extradentata. The sequence goes on along the minus strand of PNEQ01100576.1, from coordinate 15,754 downwards.
TATTAAAATGTCCATGTCGGTGTGGTTCGTTGCGACGGCCTGGGAAAATCTTAAATCCTGTTAGCAGGTCATCTCCCCCCCCCCCTCTTTTTTTTACCCTCTCCCCTTAACGCCCGAACCACTGGAAACACAGCTTAGGTTGCTTGATCGATAGGGACAGGGGTATTTCGCGAATTCAATGTCCTGCATGTTAGAATCTTCCTATGCATACTCAAGCCCCGACCATCTTTCAACTAGCTGCTACTCAGTGGAACAGTACACAATGAACGAATAGACGGGGCTTGAATATGCATAGGACAATGGATTCTAGCATTTAGGTAATTAAACTCGCGAAATTTTCCTGTCCCTAATGATCGATTTCTACGTGAAGTCAAAAAATTGAGGTATGTACTTAAAAGTGATATATGTGATTAACGGGTTTGCGTTTGACTCGAGAATGGCGAATTTTCATAAAATGTTTATAAATGCTGTTTTGACGGGCATTTTCCCCATCAGATTTGTTTGTTAACTAATATGTGACCTTCGGCGAAGTTGCCTGCTTTAGGAGTGTGTAGTTCACTGTGAATCAAAATAGGATACATAGGCTGCTATTAATCACATAATTAGTTCTCGTAGGAAAGATGTAATATGCGTACTTCTTTTATTTCGCGCAGGTGATTTAAAATAATTACAAAAATAGTATAAACTATTTGCAGATGACTTTAACAAGAGTAAAATACAAATTTGCTTTAGTTTTTCAAACTTAAAAGCTGCGATAGAGTGTCGCACTTGTAGAATATGTAGTTTCGTGATAGAAAAGGCGATATGCAAGAACATGGTCGCTGACTTTCATCTCGTTGTTCAGGATGAGTTAATAAACAAGAGTATTCTTTACAATCTTCGTGGGAAGCACGCTGAAGTGTTATGGCGAGTGTTTCCGGCTGCAGTGACCTAGATACGTGGACAGTGCAAAATAAAATCTGCAGGTATTATTAAAGTGCACGAGATGAAACCGTGGGTTATGATGGTAGAATAATTTAAAGTCAAGCGAGTGCTTTGGTGTTTAAGAATGCATAAAACACTTGCATGATATTGTTCCCATTTTTACTAACCACGAAATATTTACCTGCTAGGTTTTATTCTGTTTTTTTTACCGTAGCTCATTAATATGCATAAATTTGTCTGACGCTTTCGTAGTGAAATTCTTCGTCTCTCTTGTTATTAGTAGAGTGCGCCATTCGTTTGACGGAAATATATACTGGTGGATCGAAAGACTGTACATTTTTTAAAATGTTAATTGGCAGATATGTGGTTTTACACTTCGGGGTAACATGTGATCTGAAAAACAAATGTATATTACAGCGACAATGAAAGTATTGCCCTTATTTTGAAGAGAGAACTGTACCTATATTCTAGGTTATATTTAGGGGTCAGTAGTTCTCGTGAAAATAATTTTACAACCCTTTATTTCAGTGGCCACGTGTGACCTGCAGCTTCGTTTCGTGGTCAGTGATTGGATGTTTCAAACACTCTGCTTCTTGCTGGTTCTACCCGCTAATTACTAGGGCCCGGTAGTTATCGCTAAAACATTTTTGCCCCACTTTGTTTCAGTGTCTTACGTGTACATCGACAGCTCAACTTCATGATTTTTGGCAGAGTGTTTTTGTGCAGAGTTGTTATTCATTTGACTGCACCAATCAGTACATGGATAACTGTGACACAACACGTCTGTGATTTGCGGGTTTAGCCTCCAGACGTTGTATGTTAAGGCACCCAATCACTGACCACAAAGCAGAGATGCAGGTCCGAACGTAAGGCACCGAAACAAAGTGCTGCAAAAATATTTTCGCGAAAACTACCGGCCCTACTAATTACTAGAGACATGCAAAATTCGCGCTATCATTTGGTAGCTGACTAAAATTCACTTTCCCATACATAACAGTATGGGTGTAATTTGAGCTTTTTGATTGGGATGGCAAAAATTACCAGGCATAAAAGATTTAAAAAAAAAAAGGAGGGGTGGAAATCGAACAGCTCCCATGAAAATTATGTATACATTTTTTATTTATTATTTTATAACATTAGCTAAATTAAAATAAAACAGCGTATTGGAAAATGCACAAGAAAAATTGTATTCTAAGCTAAGAAAGATAAGTTAATGTTCTCTATCAACAACATTTTGGGGTGGCAACTGCCTCCCCTTGCCACCCCCGAATTACGATTAGGAAATTCACAGAGCATAATCTGCGATTCAATTGGCCACGAACTTTTATGTGTCGCCATATACGTGTGTTACGTCTTTACATAGATTAGCTTCTCGACCGTGTAAGCATTCTCCGCGGCAAGTCACGACAATATTGGCCAGCGGGAGACGTCGAACGAGCCTTTAGTCACTTCGAGTCTAATCAGTTGTCAGAAAATAACGCGAATTTTGCACGCCTCTACTAATTATGAGTTGTGTCGCAGTAACCTTGTTCCAATTGGCCAATCAAATAAGAGACGCGCATACATAAAGTCACGCAGCCAATAACAACGAAGCAGAGTTGCAGATATGCACGAAAGGCATTGAAACAGAGTGGCTCAAAAAATACTTCCGCGAAAACTACCGGCTCTTAATTTAAATTAATTTAACCTTTATCGTAACAATTTTATAAACAATTTTGGCGCATTTTGCAATTTTAGCAGTGCATAATTTTATGCTACAGACATCTTTGCAACGAATTGTTTTTGATTCCAGTTAGAATTATTTTTGTTCCAAGAAATTTGTTTAATATTAATTTCCCATTTAAATTCCTCGGCTGCAAGCTTCGTAGGCGGAAGTCTTGAAAGAGAGCTCGTGATAGTGATAGGGTGAGTATGGAGAGATTGCAGTAGTGAAGGAAACGAGAATACCCCGAGAAAAGTCACTGGCCATCGGCAATATCCGCCAAGTTTTCCACCTGTTAAACTACATTTTGCAACTTGTATTTGTAGCCCTGCGTTTATTATCAGCATTTTATAGACACGTGTTTAAAAGGCTGACTTCTGTTATGCAGAGTAGGCTAATTTAAGAATCGATGCTTATATGTGTGAATTTATAGTCCTAAGATTTAACATTTGCATTTTACATTGATTATATTTTTAATCGTGTGAATTTTACGTATGTGTATTAAAACAACATGAACACATTTTCCAAGGCTCGTTAAAGGGTACCTTACTAAACAGGTCGAAAAATTTGTGCGGTTAAAGGGGGCAAGAGAGAAAGTGAGTGTGAGAGAAAAGAGAGAGAATGGAAATCGGTCGGTGAGGAGTATATAATTCCTCTATTACTGTGGTTTCGACGTGCTGTCAAGGGAGCAATTGTGTACAGTATTTGTTCATCGGTTGTCCAATAATGTTAGCGGTCTGTCACAACCGGTTCCGATGTAATGCTATTCTCATGTACGCTTGTTTGTCGGGGGGCCGCGGTGGCAGATTGGTCAGACCACACGTCTCCCAACAAGGTGATCCGGGCTCGATTCCTGGCGGGGTCGGTCCCGGGTTTTTCGCACGTGAGAATCGTGCCCGGATGATGTCGTTGGTCAGCGGGTTTTCTCGGGGATCTACCGTATCCCCCGCTCCGTCATTTCGGCGCTGCGCCGTACTCACCTCATGTCACCCCTCACTAGCGTTGACCAAATATCTCTCACTCGCTTGTTTCTCGGGTTATCGTCATTTTCTGTCCTTGATTCGCTATTCGGAGTAATAGGCAAATTGCAAACATACTCAAAATGCTTTGGGGCACGATTCCCTACTATTGCAGTGTGTTTGTGAGTTGAATCCTAGCCAGTTTTCTGTTCACGGAGACTGATACTTTTTGTATTATTTTCAAAAACACGCTATAATAATAATAATAATAATAATTATTATTATTATTATTATTATTATTATTATTATTATTATTATAATGCGCAGAGACCGTGGATTTTCTCGGATATATTTTTGCAATATCGTTAAGGATGGGGATTTATCGTGGGAAAAGTTTACCGTTTGCTAGATTTCAATGTAATCTATTCATTTCTGAAGATTTTCTTTCGATACTGTAGAGTCTCTGATTGGGCCATTGATACTTCTGGTGCGCTGCGACTGTACGTCTGTGATTCGTCTGTTACGTCGTGACATACAACCATCTGCCAATACGCTGCACTGATTGGAAGGATACGCTGGCAGAAGAGATTCTCGCGATGTTCCACCGTCTCTAAACATCGTGTTTCGTTGTAGTACGTGCACACTTGCGGCTCTGCTTCGTCGTCAATGACTGGATGTGAGTGAATTGAATGAGTGAGGTGTATCAGCTAATGATTTTTTTTTTGTAATTTTTGTTTTATGCACGTTTATGTATGTGCGTGAATGAGTAAGTTAATTGATTTATTTTTGTGTAATTTTTGTTTTACGTAATGTTAAGATATGTAACATTTATGAAATGTTGGCACTGTGAAATTGTATTGGTTATGGACCCAGTGTAAGTAAATGCGACTCTGCCCGAATACGTAAATAAATAAATAGGCCTCTTCCCCTTCGTGTAGCTAGTCAGAGCCGGGAGATTGAATGGTCCCTTGTCAGTGCCGCGTGGTGGAGGCGGGGTGGTTGGGTAATAAATACCTCTCTCGCACCTCATCAATCACCCCCAGGCTGCCCCTGCCTACCGGAGCCGCGACCTCCCGGGGACAAAGGGAAAACACCCCCACGACTTTGTCTCGCTGCCGCGCCTGCAAGCTGTCGTGCTGCGGCGGGGGGCAGCGTGCCTGAACCTATGCACCTCCTGGGCATACAGGGGTAAAAATGTTCGATCGCGCCTTGTAGCCGATATATGGAGGGGGCGGGTCGTGGATCGATGCGCGAGTTGGGTTACCAATCATAGTAAGAGGCACGCCTTCCTCCCTCCTTCATGGCATCAAGTTGCTTCCCCCCGAGGAGGCCTCTTCCCCCTGTATGACATGCCGCGAGGAAGAAACATTTCAAGACCCTGAGGAGACGACGGACGAGCTCGTAAGAAACTGCACTTCAAGCCAGGAACGGCAAAAAAAAAAAAAAACTGCGCGTCACAGCTTATGTAATACTCTCTCGTCCCTACACAGCCTAGGTAATATCGGCAAACTACATGTAGTGTTCTGTTGTATTTTCTGTCACACTCATCTACTTAACATCTTAATTACTGGACTTACAACGGTTTACGATTAACTAACCTTAATATATATATATATATGGCATAAACAACATTTTTTTTCTTACTTTCCATATCATAATTTGTCAACATGTAGGCCTACATCAAAGGAAACTTTGTTAGGAAATGTGGCCACAAATGTCACTATTTAGTTATTGAGATATTATGGTGGCAGCCTGCCAAAATCCGCAGAGCGGTGTGTAGAACTTCGGCTAACACAAGTTTATTCGAAAATTACTCAACATACGTGAGTGATTTTTTCTGCGTTTCATGCGAAAAGACAATGAAACGATAAGGTTCAGCTCTCCACACTCGACGGTTACAGCGTCGCATATATTCGCGGCTCGCCAAACTGGCGTGCAGTGTTTTCATACTACTCTTGTTCCTATGGGACTTAAATCCGCGACCCTACAATTTTATTTGTGAAAAGTTTGTAGTTATGTCCAATGCATGCTACCGGCGTTGTGTTTCACGAATCCGGGTGGTATTTTTCCTGTTACAGCTGTCTAAAAAAAAAAAAAAAAAAAAACCGGTTTTTAGCCCTTTTGAGGGGACGCAGAAAATTTTTTCTATTAAGCGTGTTGCATTTTTAAAACGATAGAAACCTAGTTTTAATCGTGTGTTGTTTTCATAGACAGCATATTGTGAATAAATTTAGCTGTTTCGAGTAGAAAAGAATAGGCGTGGCACGTTACAACACCGTTCATGCGTCAGGTCCATAGTCCTCTTAAAAGAAATAGCGAACCGGTCATTACGCGAGCGCACGGTAATATTGTTCAGTGTTATTGTTTATTTACTTTATGTGTAGACGAACAAAAAAACACACGTACCATCCAATCAATGATACACAAGAAAACGCACATGGTTTTAGACTCGTGGCATGTTAAAAGGAAGTCTTGTACGCTGGCGTAAAAATTGAAATGAAAACAGGTTAAGGTTGCCGCCTGGCTAGGCATCCGAGCGGAATGCAGACCTTCTGTACATACAAGTTCATTGGAAGACTACTCAGCGTCCGTGTGTGATGTCTGCTTAGAAATAGCATTCACAGGACGTTGCACGCGTGTACAACCATTTCAAGTCTTCCACTTATCTTTATTGCTGTAGGATTTTCTTACTAAAGCGGGTATTTTTCGGTCCTTCTTAAGTGTGAACTTCTTGATACCTGAATCTCAAATATGCGTGACACGTATAACTATAGACCAGAAAAATTCGCAGGATCACTGACCTGTAGTCTAGCCTCCGAGAATTATATGTGATATAGTGCAGACAGTGGCTGTTTATTAGCTGCACGCTGACACAGTCAAATGGGCCTGTATTCAGCTACAGTTTAATTATTGGCTCAGCTGCTTCCAGGAAGTGTAGAGTACGGTAAGTCAACGGCCAATAATGAACGTGATATATATCTATAGTTGCTAGAACTCTAGCTTACGCCTAAAAGAAAACGCGAATTTTTAAGGTCTCTAGTGATTAGAGATGGTAAAAAATCGCTAGAATGTTTTCTGCCAGCGTATTATACAAATCAGTGTAGCATCCTACGTAATGTATTATTGGCCGGCGGTTATGTAGCACAGTCTAGTTTACAGACGAATCACAGACGTCCAGTATTAGCGCACAAGGAGTTATCGTTGGCCCAATCAATTAGGTACTCGCCAGTAACAAAATAAAAGCGTCAGAAATGAATAAATAACATTGAAGCCTAGGAAACAGTCAACTTTTCCCGCGATAAATTACCTTCTCTGCACGTGACACATCCGTCAGTGATTGCAGCGACAATCTTTCTGACTATAAATATAAAAAAATATGAAATAGTCACATCACCCGTTGTCAATCCTCCGCAGCTTGGACGAAACACTCCACAGCGTCTACCTGATTAAGGATTCTCCCTTGTTAATAAAGTAGTACCATATCAGGATGCTTTCTTTATTATATTATTTTTAATATACCTTCGACAGTAAAAACAGTTTTTGAAACAAAGACAGGAGCCGTATCTTTGTGATTACTGTATTATCAGTACAATTATATAAACATGATTTCAGAATAATAGTACAAAATAACACAATCTGTTAACAATACATACCCCTATGTTTAACAAATAATTTACTTATTTTAACCTAATTACATCTGTTGTGAACACAGCCCTGTATTAAAACTCTATAATAATTATTTGTGTGAAAAAATCGACTAAAAGCGATGCGCAGTTTTCGTATTTTCTGTCTCGTTTTATTTTCTACACTCACATATTCTTCTCATTCGGTCAACGCCCCCTTGATTTCCACTTCTCGGGGTGTCTTAGACGAGAGCACGCCCAGCCGCTTGCTAATGTCTCGGTTATGTAGGGACGCTCTATCTGTAGGGACCTCTATTGTTGGTGATGAAAATATCTACACCAGTTTGTTCCTGTGCCTAATGTGTACATCTGCAGCTGTGCTTCATGGTCATTGCTTGGATGTGTTAGCTCCAACATGTCTTAACGTTACGGCAAATCACAGAAGTGTGGTATCGCAGAAACCTTATCCTGATTGGTACAGGTTTCTCGAAAGCCTTAAGGGCTTGGGCCCGAGTTTCTCGGCTTTCGAGAGAATTATTTTTTAAAATGCATACGAGAGTCGATATCGTAAAATCGCTTCGTAACTTTTTTGCAAATTGATTTTACTATGCAATATAATTTTTCGAGACAAACTGTGTGATGAGTAGAGCTAATTTATCAATTAAAATGACATTTCGTTAATTAACTAATTAGCAACAATTTTGCAGTCTTCTGATTCGACAAAATTAGAGTATGCAGTTTTAATCAGTCATAACAAAGTTACGAGGCGATTTTACGACATCGGCTCCCATTTATGTTTTAAAAAATAATTGTCGTTTAATGCAAAGAAACTCGGGCTCACGCCCTTAATGAAGGCAATGGCCCACTCCTCTCCCACAGCTCCTGTCATTTTATTACGTTGTGTGTCACTGTCTGTCGACGAGACGTAAAGCCCACTTACCTATCTACTTGTTCGATACAGTCTAGGAACTTCCCACCAAGACTCCCTGCCAATAACAATAAAGCAAAACTGCAGATTATGCACGTAAGGCATTTGAAACATGTTGCAGAAATATTTTCGCGGAAATAAGGGGTCTATACAGATCTGTAAAGCAGCGATTTTATGGCGAAATGTTTCAACATTTGGTTTCACCGACTTTTGTGCTCATCTGCAGCTTTGCTTCTGGTCAGTGATTGGATGTTGTTGTTGTTTTTTTTTTTTTTTTTTTTTTTTTTTTTTTTTTTTTTTTTTTTTTTTTTTTTTTTTTTTTTTTTTTTTTTTTTTTTTTTTTTTTTTTTTTTTTTTTTTTTTTTTTTTTTTTTTTTTTTTTTTTTTTTTTTTTTTTTTTTTAAGTCTCAGATGTATGGTGTCACGATGACCTTATTCTGGTTGGTGCTGTCAAATGAGAGACGTGAAAGAAAACAAAGACACGTTGGTGCAAAAATTATTTCACGACAAGATCGGAGCTCTACTGATACGTTTTCGAACGTATTTGTTAAACTTTTTTTCCCCACCACCAAATATGAACATCTGCATGCAATCTTTCTTTCTTCTTCTGTTTCGCTTTCTCGCGCAACGTCTTCCCTCCCCTCCCCTTCTCTCTCTCTCTCTCTCTCTCTCTCTCTCTCTCTCTCTCTCATCGCGGACTCGCGCCCAAAAACAAAAACTTTACGCTCGATTAAGCTTCGCAGTTTTAAACGGATTTTAGTTCTCATTATTTCGACATTAATCTTTTGTGTCACAAAACAAATTGCATCTCTGTGAAACACACCTGATCCCGCAATACACGTATTAGCAATTATAAGATATGAAAGCGCAAACATTTAACAGGTTACAAAAACTGTAAATATGCTTTAAAGGAATTATCGCCACGAAAATAAGTTATTCCTTATAAGAATGATAAAAAAAATAGTGCACTTGACCACACAATCGCAGACTTCACGTAACCTGCACACAAAAATTACAAATTATATTTTCCAGTTTCATCCTTGTTTACAGTGTTAAATATTGGTTCCTCACTACAAAATGCTTTTTACAACCCTCTTCTGTACCCTGCCATCGATTCTCATTTGCTTGGTTGCAGTGTAGTATTGCCGCATATTGTATAGACTGAACTAACGTGATATTAAACTTTGCACACAGGTATGTTGCATTGACTGCACCGACGTTATATTAAACTTTGCGTATAGGAATGTAGAGTATATTTAATGTGTTATAATATAAAATGGTTAACCAAAGCAGTTTTAATATATCAAAGCCCTAGAAGAGCTTATTAACTCCAATATTGCTGAATATGTTTGGATCCAGTAGTAGTATACAGTTACATAAAATATGCCTAAGTTAACTGTATGATAACAGAGCAGAAAAAAAACTAACCTCCGGTCTCTTGTATTCCAGCTTCTTATAAACTACGTAATTAATTCGCAATAAAAAATGTACAAACCAAGTGCTGTGAGGTTTAAATTATGCGTGAATCTATTTAGAGTTAGTTGGACCTGGCGAATGAAGCGTGCTCTAATGTGGTGCGAAGTTGTTTTTTTTTTTTTTTT
>PNEQ01100575.1:0-20303 GCA_003012365.1 Medauroidea extradentata | reverse complement strand
CAGTTTTGGAACAAATCGAACACGCCGTGTGTCCAAGCTGTGCAGTTCTAACTGGGCCTGTTGTAGAGAGAAACAACGCTACAAATAAACGATAGCCAATGTCGATACAAAACATTCAGTGTTATATTCAACGCATTGGAGCCTAGCAAACTGTCAACTATTCCCGCTATTTTCCAGTGTCTCTAATCATTATCAATGTAACATGTGACCTGCAGCTTTACATGTTAGCAATGTGCAATGTGCTACGATTTAACTTGAACAATTTTGTCATCTAAATAATGTGGCGTGAAGATACTGTTTTTACAAGATATGTAATTTCTTTAATCCATGTGTTATCGTCACCTTTTAGTATGTTGTTCTGTACACTAAAAAGTGTTTGTGTACCAATTTTCACAATTACAATGTTTTTTTTTAAGTTTAATATAATGTATTTTTATTTGTGAATATAACATGGTAATTATGTCCTTTTGGCAAGAAAAAAACAATGAAGCCAGCTTAGGAAGACCTGGGACTTTTAGTATGTTCTTCTAAAAAGTGCTTGTATACCAATTTTAATAATTACAATGGTATTTTTTAATTCAATAAAATGTATGTTTAATTTGTGAATATAACATGGTACTTATGACCTTTTTGCAAGAAAAAACTACGAAGCCAGGGTAGGAGGACTTAGGACTTTTAGTATGTTGTTTAGTATACTTGATAGAACACACACGCCTAATTTCAGATTTACAGTATTTTTTTACAGGTTTTCATAAAATTTTGCTTAAAATGCCTGGGCTATATGGAATAGCTTTTTAGTTGATGAACTTGAAGAAAAAATAAGTGATATGGATGTGTCGGATAAAGTTCTGCAAAATGCATCTGAAAATAACTCTGTGGTAAACAGTAAAAGAAAATAACCATTCCTTCCTCTACTGGTAGGGCTTAAAAGAAAAATAATCCCAAAACCACCATATCTAGGGGTGGTTGGCAAATATGTCATTGACAGTGAAGTTTTCCCAAAGTTCACAAGCGATGCTCTGTTCTAGCCAACAGAAGTCAGTAGAATCCATTTTATTTCGATATCTCTTGCAGAATATATTTTATATTGTCTTTGTATTCAAATTTCAATGGTTATAAAATATTGTTAGTGTTCCACATTTGTTTATTAAATGTACAAATAAACATTATGACTGGTCTTTCAAAATAATATTGTCATTCAATGAGGCTGCATACCTATCTGTCAATGAAAACAAGGCCAGTATATGTGGGTAGTGACCAACACACTTAACTAACTCAGGGGTGTACAGTGTGGACGAACGGATTGGTTTTTAAGAACCCAACAACAATGCAAAAAGAAAAGTTTGGCGAACGGATGAAGACATAGCGAAACAAGGGAACTTGAAAGAATAAATCAGCGAGTCATGAATTTAATGTCTTGCCAGGAATAATTTGGAAAGAAATGATATTATTGACTCACCAAATTGCTACCTTAAGTACTGTGAAAGATCACGAAATCACACACTACATTACATGTTGATAGCATGGGGTTCCTTGTTAGGCCATCACCACAATGTCATGGCCGCGTTTCTACTATGCAGCTATTGTCAACTTAAGAAACACGATAGTGACTATTTAATTTTAATAAATATCATGTTATGATGCAGCCTCACTGACTGGGTGTTTCTTGCAATTTCGATTATATATGCAAAAACGTGGCAATAGTCCATCATCTTAACAATAGTTGTTTACTTCAGTCTAGCATTAATGAAAAGACTCTTGCATGCTATGAGTTCTATGTCAATTACTTCATATCTCTTGATATGTATCCGGGCTTTTACAGGAGCTTCAGTGTTTGTCTGCAGTTAAGGGCATTGGACTAAAAAAAATGTCATTTTTTTATATTTGTGCCAAACAATGTTCAACTTTTGTACATCAAATAACGCGTCATTTCCCCAAATAAAAAAATTAGGCCAAATAGATTTTGCAAAATCACTCATCACGGTGCAGCCAAAATAAAAATAAATAAATTAACTAATGAATTCAAAATTACGGGAACTGAAAGTCAGTGTATCAATGCATTTCATGACATGTTTGACAAAAGTTAGTTTCGAATATTTCAGTAGTAGCCGAAAGTCAAGTTATGCAAAAATTTACTCATTTTCATCAATTTTTTTATAAAGTACAAAAGTATATCGCTTTGTGTTTACGAAAATGTCCTGAAGTAGCTCACATCATTAAGTATCGATATAAATTATCTTGTTTCTGCGAGTTAATTACTTTTTATTATTTTGGTTACAAAGAAACTACCATTTTGTGACTTTGATAGGTGATTATTCTAAAACTATGGGCCCTATTTTTTTTATTCGGGGAAATGACATGTTATCTTTTGAGTAAAAGTTGAATCGTGTTTGGCGCAAATTTAAATTTTAAATTTTTACGGGTCCAACGTCCTTAACTTACATTGTTACCCTTTGCTGCAGCTACTTAGTCGTACTGCATTGAATTGTAAGTGCTTGAATATCTCTGATTAAAGAAATATTACGATAATGGAAGGCATGTATTCGTTACTACGTTCAGTAAAGTTGATGATAAAAAGATATGAAAAATTGAACATGGTAATGGTGTCTAAGTACATGACAGACGAAGTGGTTGCACCACTTAATTTTCTTAATGCTAGTATAAGTGATCATAGTCTTCTTGAAAATGAAAGTTAAAATCCCTCTGAACAATGTAGAGTAGTATTTTGCTTCGGATTCGCAAACAAATATTCAGTAATGATAGCGAGGAAAAATAGTTCCACCAGGTGAGGTACAATATTTTTCACTGCAAAGACTGCACAAAATAGGTCGTTTCCAAGCTAAATTAAATGTGCGAGAGCAAAACACTTGCAAAACCAGAATTCAAGTTATTCCGAAGGTGACGAAAATGCTAAAGGAAACCGAGCCTGAAGCCGCAGTCATATAAAAAACACCTTATAGTGCGTTTTGTTTATGATTTAAATACAGGTGACCCATGTGTTGTGATTGTTAATGACGAGTGGGAGGTTAGGGTACAAGCGAAACACACCTCATGTTTAGATTAAGTTTCTAAGTGGTCAAAACTGAAAAAAACGAGCAGTTGCAATGCCGCCAAAGTGGATAATAGAAAAGAAATTGACCATGAAGGTAAATTACAAAGCTCATATTATGGGATAGATGGTAAAGACCGTTATATATTTAAGTGGATTGGCAACTGAGCAGTAATGTACTCGTGTATGGTTCTAATCCCGTACAGCATAACACACTAAAAGGAAAACAGTGGCTCTCAAGATTGTGTTATGATGCACGTGTGGCACTCGTGCTGCAAGATACCAGTGAAAATGTCGTGCACGTTTCTAGTTATACTTTGTACGATACCTCTGTTATCTAAATTCACAGAGATCATTTTCATATTAAATTGAATCCAGATAAAAATTTAGTATCCTTCCCTGTAAAAAAGGTACTGTCATACAAAGGCTTCTTTCTAATGTTGACTACTATAACACTAACTTATATGCAGTTGTCAGTCAATTTGAGGTGGGTGTTTTTTCGGGGGAGCTTAACTTGCAAAGCTACAATACATGCACTATGAACTGCTCACAAAAAATGCTGCATATGCTAGTATTTGTCCATATTTGGCGATGTTGCGTGAAATTATAGGCAAAATATTTGCTAAAGTTTGTTACATTTCAATCTTTGTTAGTAATATATACTTAAATGTCCCAAACGACTGGAGCATGTCGTGGTATTGTTTGGCTATTTGTATTCGAAAAAATTGATTCATACACAGCAAACAAATAACTAAATGTGTTGAATAGTAATTCTTAGTTATTTGGTTATTTTTTAACTAAATGTGTAAAATAGGCGTAGGCTTGGTGTGTGTAATTTACTAGCTTAGAATTTGAAAATATATGTTAGGTTTAACATTTGATTTTGTTGTAGTTTACGTTACTATAGATTTTGCCCAGATGACTGACCAGTAGTAACTTGATTTTGAATTCTGTAACAAAGCAGCTCTTAGGCTGGAATTCATAGTGGTGACATAAGTGGTACTTGAAATAGTGCTACTGATATCCTTGCTTAAATACAGATTTCAATTCATTGTGCTAGAAATAAGGATTGCTCTTTTTGACTGCATCGAGTATCGCTTCATGAAGTATTACTTCAAATAAGTACTGTTTAATATGTATTCGCAGTCACAAAACAAGAGCTACTTTTTTTTCTCAAGTATTCATAATAAAATAAGCATATCTTAAACAAGCATATAAGTAGTACTTTGTCAAATAGGCACCCTAGGTAACTTAAGTAATGGATTTGTATGTAAGAAATAGGTTATGTAGCCGATTCCTTCCTTCACATTGATAATTAATTTCGTGTATTAACGAAAACAGGCATTTAAAAAGTTAGACATAAAACGTTCATGGAACAAAACGGAAAAATTAAAATTCAACAGTCGCAGATACGAAAACATAACCTAATTTCTTAACATTTATTCTAACACTTTCTTCGTGTTTTGGTTCCTTAAAAATTTTTGAATGGTAATCATATCATTGGAATGATGTTTTATTTGTAAATTTCATTATTTAATATGAACTGAACATTTCATTTTGTTTATTCCGCTACATATTATGATGAAAAAGATGCAGATTGAAAATTATTAAAATGCGCCTATAATAGGCCCAGCTAGGACTATCAAGGTCTACGAACTTTACACCCATTGTGCTTCTAGGCGCCAGACAGGCAATACATGCCCTGAAACATCACTCCGAGCACGAAAGTGCAAGAAATGGACACACACGGGTTTGGTGGCTCGAGGTTTGGCGTCACACAGTTGCACATATGGAGAAGGGACGGTGCAGTACGTGGGATAGGTAGGACATTCAACCCGTACTGGAGAAGATGATGTTCGCGCCGATAATGTAGTGGTGGTTCACCAGCTTCCGCACAGAGACTCACGACTGGGCTTGTGCGATAAGCACCAGTCGCAATGCGGATTCCAGCATAGTGAACCGAGTCCAACATTTTCAGCACAGATGGTGAGATGAGTAAGCTTCATTACCATAATCGAGCTTACTGCAAATTAGAGATCCATAGAAACGGAGCAACGGTTCACTGTATGATCCCCAAGTCCGACCACTATGCATCTTTAATAGTGCGATATCCCGCAAACACAGAGACTTGAGCCATTTCATATGATCCCTCCAAGAAATCTTAGAATCAAAGACAAGGCCTAAAACTTTCACATGAGCACAAACCAATAGTCCCTTGTAAAATTACCTCAGGAGACGAAAACATGTCATGTTTACGACTAAAATGCACTACCTGTGTTTTTACAGCAGAGAAGCGAAATACACAGTTGTTAGCCCAATCAGCGAGCCGGTGGACAGCCAGTTGGATCTGATTCTCCCCAGCACGCAGGGTGGATGAGCGGCAATATATCATTAAGTCATCCACATAAAGTACACAGCGCACAGTGGGACGGACAACAGATACAATGCTGTTGTTAGCTATAGCAAATAGTGTAACACTCTAAATACTACCCTGAGGCACACCATTTTCCTGAACGAACTACCGAGAATGTGCTACTCCATTTCGAACACGGAAGGTTCTGCGATACATAAAATTATTAATAAATGTAGAGAGATGTCCACGAAAACCCCATGCATGTAATTGTGTTAGGACATCATACTCCACGTGATGCCATAGGCCATAGGTCAAAAAAGACTGCAAGGAGGTGTTGTCGCTGTATAAAGAAATTTTTTATAACTGTCTCTAAACCGACAAGATGGTCTACCGCTGAACAGTGTCGGCGAAACCCACATTGGAGAGTTGATAGAAGACCCCAAGACTCAAGACAGTATATTAGCCGATCATTTATCATTCTCTCCATTGTTTTGCAGAGACAGCTAGTCAGCGAAATAAGTCAATAACTGGACACGTCCTCGTTATCCTTCCCAGGCTTTAAAATGGGTATCAGGGTTGAGACTCCCCATTGGGAAGGAAAGTACCCAGATTCCCAGATAACATTATAGAGATGAAATAATTTATTTTTCCCTTCAAGTGGCAGGTTTTGAAGCATCGCATAATGTATGCCATCTGGGCCTGCAGAAGTGTTTTACGAGCAGGAAAGAGGTCTCTCGTGTTCACAGACAGAATGGCTGATTACAGTCTTCCCCCTGCGAAATACCGAAGTCGACACTCTGCCCTCACAGCGAGCCTTTGCGGCCTGAAATGACTGCAAGTATTGGTCGCTGCTCAAAAACTGATAAAATGTCTATCTCAGTAGGTTGTAAATTTCTTCGGTATCATGGAATATTTACACTAAGAGGTTGGACGAATATCTTTCTCACATTATCCCAAACATATTTATTGGTTGCATGTTCAGTAAGAGTTGATAGAAATGCCCTCCAAGACTTCTGTTTGCTGTCCGTATTACTCTCTTAGCCTGTGCTCTGGCGATGCGAAACAGCTTTAAGTTCGCCTGAGAGGGATGCACTCTAAACCTTCGGAGCGCACTTCGTCGGGCAAGGATTGAATCCTTACACTCATCATTCCACCACGGTACACGACGAAACCAACGATAAGATGACTTCTGGATGTCAACCTCTGCTGCAACGAAGGACGAGACTGCCACATCCACTTCACGAGAAAGGTCCTCAGTAAAGTGAACTGACTGTCTATAACATTCCCAGTTTGTCCTTTTAATCACCCAACGAGAGGGAACAGGATGGGCAACATCAGAGAGACAGTGTAAAATTACTGGAAAATGCTCACTACCACAGAGATCAGGGTAGACACTCCAATCAAAGTGGGAGACCAGGGCCATTCCATTTCAATTCAGACAGGGGCATGTCAGTTGGCCATCACAGAATTGCTTTAAAAAAATTACGGCAGTTACAACCACCTGAGATAAAAAGTATGCTAAAAGGATTTCACCCAAAAAAAATTTGTGTGTTGGTCAAAAATTTAAAAATTGAAGAAAAAAAACACATGTTTTTAAAATGAGCAGTACTTCGAAACTTTTTAACTGATTACATTGATTTTCTTTTATTTTGTAGGTATTATATTGAACAACAGTGTGGTATAGTTACAATGAGCTACATGACAATATCCTTAAGGCGGAACAACTCCAAAACTTGACAAAAAAGTTTCAAATTCTTTGATTTAAAAAAATTACATGAAATTATTGATTTTTAGAAAAAGTAATTTTGACAATATTGGAGACTGTCTTCCATGCTACGTTCGACAGCTGGCGTGAAGACCTGGGCATTCTGTCCGTAATCAGTGACACACACGAATAGGCCACTCAAAGAGACATGGACAAGATGTTCACCCCCCGAGGAAATGCAGAGAGCATCATGTTGAACCCTGTCAAGCTCAACTACTACACCCATTTGGCAGGAACTTCCATGACAAACTACCTTGCTGGCACAACTGGACAGTTGGTTCCTGTTCATGCCTGTTCGGGGAAGAGGACGGTGGCATTCGAGGACAAATTCCTCGAAAGTCTTCAAACCGGGTAAACCAAGGGACCTCGTGCTGGAAAGTCTTCTACCAACTTGAAGAACAGCTCAGGGGCATCACCTGGGACTTGGCCGACATGCTGAGGAAGAAGAACGGAAGATATGTAGTGGTGACTTCAGAGTGGAAAACGATTGCCAATGTACACCCAGATGTGGATGGCTCTAATGCCCATCTCGAGCTGGCTACAACTCGGAAGTATTCTTCAGCCCACCGGGTTCTTTAAGTAGACTTTGTCTATTTATTGTACTTACGTATTTCATTTCAGTGTAATTGTATGTGTCATTCTGGTTCCATTTGCTCTGTTATTATTATTGTATTTTGTTATGTATTATGTCAATGTTATAAGGGTTATAAGGAACCCATTACAACAGTTTTACAGAAAAAAATTGTATTTAGTTCTAGGATGCATGCAATTATTAACATGAAATGTTCAATTTTGCAAAATTTGATATGTGCCATTTTTAATTAATTACTAAAAAAATTCCTTTCTTAAAAATCTGAAAATTTGTCAGTTTGTAGTCTCTACCTTTGTTAATAGCATGCACTTTGTTGAATAGTGTGTTTTTGCCCGTAACCATTTCAGGAATTTTTCGAAAATGCAAATTTTTTTACATTTTTTAGGGTCTCCATGCTCACTTAAAATATAAATTTTGATGGTCGTAACTGGTACTGAACTTGGGTAAACCTTGGGATTTGTAAAGGGAGAGTCCCTGTACGAATATTTCCAACTACTATAAGGGGAGTCCCTGGTGACTACAAGAGAAATCACCTACAGGACTACAAGGGAATTCCCAAAATTATTCTGTTATTGTTTGGTTGTGTGTGTTGATGGGTGATGTTCAGCTTGTGAACTAAATCATGATGTCTGACTTTCATAGTACTGAGAGAATTAAATGTATGGACTACATTAAAAGACACAAAAAAGTGTGAACAAAAGAAAATGTGTGAAGATGTGTAAGGTGAATGATTTAGGTGATGATATTCAAAGGTTTGTGGGTGTATCTGTCATAGTAAATAGAAATGATGTTTTGTGTAGTAACTGTGTCCAAATAAAAAAGATGTCATTTGTATAAAAGATAATAATGGTGAGAATGTAAAAAAGGTTAGATGATTTATGACAAGAGGCGTATAATGCATTAAAAAAATAACCCTTCTAAAAATGGGTCTTTCAAAGTTTTATGCCCTACGGCCAAGGTGGGTGGAAATTCGGCATGAACAAATAGTATGTTCTTGTATTTACTGCAGTAACTTGAAACTAATTTGTGTAGATCTTCGAAATGCAACAAATAACAAAACTGAGGAAGATCTTTTGCTAAAGTGTTTGTGTGACGAAACAAGGAATGAAGATTGCTGGCTCGAGGAGTGTGGTGACTGTCCTGGCACAGAAACATTAACTGTTGAAAATGTTGACTTGGATGAAGAAGTTACATTTGCAATTTGAGAACATGGTGACCTCATAAAAACACAGTATCTGTAAATAATTTCCTGGAACATGAAAGCTATTCCTCACAGTTATATTAGGAAAATACAAAGAGAAGGAATAGTTGAGGCAAGAAGTTCTTTTTAACAAAGTAATGCTCTTGTTTTACATTTTGACTTTGCTGAGAATCGGTCAGTAGTATCAGCAGACGAAATCCAAACTTACCACTGGCAAACTGATCAGCTTTCACCTTTTACCTGTGTTACATATTTTAGTGCAGAAATAAAAAGTTTCGTTGTTGTATCTGATGATACAGTTCATGACTCTGCTTACGGTCTCTGTGCTTTAAAGATTATAAATCTGGAAATTTCAAAATTTTGCCAATTAGAACTGAGTTCAATCGTGTACATTACAAATGGGGCAACTGGACATTACAAAAATAGGTTTCAACTCTATGAACAATGTGAAAATATTCAAACTGTTGAAAGAAAATGTATTTTTTCTGCTACTGGGCATGACAAAAGTGCGCTTGATGCAATAGGCGGTTTGTGTAAGCACTTTGTAACAAAGTGACCCCTCAAGGGCTGGTTTATGAGGCGGTGTGAAGTGATAGCAGTGCAAGGCGATTAAAGTAATATTACTGCAGTCATTTTAATCGCAATGAGAGAAACTAACAAATTTAGATGCCATTAAACCAAGTGGTATAGGTGGTTCACAGTCAAGTATTACATGAAGCCTTGTTTACATCTTTATTTCTGCTAATTCATATCCTTCGTCCAGTTGTTAAAGAAAACACCGCGACAAGCACAGTGTGTATATTTCTGCATACTCGAAAGTCTAAGGCTACAATAAAATGTATACTTATTGGTTGTCTGTCTCGGAGATTAAAATGCACACTTTACTGTGAACAATATATATGTACTAACTGATATTATATTTCAAATAATGTATGGAACAGTGCAAACAAATGTGAAAGACAGCGAAATGGGTAAGTTTTGCGCAAACTTTCCAATGCTCAACGTCGAAGGTGTAATCGCAGACTTGAAATCCTTGGAATTGTTACACAGTCCATGCTTCAGAGTGGGGAATTTAAAGTAGACGAGAGTCCAGTGACAAAATTTCTAGAGGCTGGCGTGGGCAACTGTATTTACAAAAGCTCTGCGAAATTATTCTTACTGTTCCTGTGACAATAGCATCGGTGAAAAAATCATTCACCACAAAGAACAGAATTTAAAACAAGAAAAGAATAAGGATGCTTCCAGGTACTCTATTACATTGCATGAGGTTAGGTACTGAGTCTCCTGAGATTTCTACTGAAGACTTCCTTGAAAAAAAACTGCAGCTTTGTTAACAGCGAAAAAAAATTCGTTGTATTCTATTTCTGTAAACTATGTCGCGTGAAATACACTACTTTAATATACATATTAAATATTTTACCTATTTCCTAAATTCAGACTAATTTTTTTTTGGTTTGACTTGTTTTATTTATTTTAAAAATAATTAGCTGTTACTGGGCAATTTTAATTTATTAATGATATTTAAGAAAGTTTGCTTTCAATTACAGCTGTTTATTCCTCTAACATTAGTTCGAGCCTGACCTAGTCACGCTAGTGTTTTTTTTTCTTAGCAGGACAGTAGCTGCTGAGCATCAAATTCTTCTTTCAGTTGCTCTGTCGTACCTCCGTCTTCATGCCACATGCTGCTGCCACTGCAGTGCGTGATTTCAGTATTTCACCACGTGAGTTCGATGCAGTTTAGCGATTCTGATCACATGATTGTCACATGTTACTGAGCTTCGACGGGCACTTTACCGATGTTGGTACGAAATAAAAATTTTCGATGCTCGATTGTTCAAAGTTTCTGCAGCTTCTTCTGTTGCATTTCTTTAGACTTTGCCGTCAACCACCACATTAAGTGTGTTTGGTGTTCCTGCCTTTTCGGCAGATCTTGGCACTTGAGTTGCCATAATTTACTGTACACAATGTAGCAACATATATATTTTTATGCAGTAAAAAAACTGTAGCTGTACATTTTTAAAATCATATATTGTGGTTGTTACATCTGTAATTCCGTCATGTGGTTCTCTTCGCCCTCGTCTGTGAGGGTTCTCGTTCTGGCCTATTAATGTCACGGCCGATCTACGTCCTGGCCGATTCAAACACTGGACTATTAATGAGCTGATCTGTAATCTCAACTATATATGTCCAGTCAATCTGAACTATTTTAAGGCTAGTTTACCTTCTTTGTTTCTCCATTGTAATTGGGAAATATAAAGTCATACCAGCGTGCTGTACTCTTCTACTACGGGACTTTGAAAGATAAGCAGCAACAAAATTTGTATTTTTTTATCTCTAAATTAACAGCTGTCACACTTACCTTTATTTTTAAATGTAACCTTTTGTACACATTTAATAATTAGTTTGAATTTAACATCAACATAAAATGTTATAAGACCTAACAGATGCACCCAATTTAACTATAATTTGTTTTAATTAATTTATTATGTAACTGATTTGGATGTGCAGTATTAACCTATAAAATGGGCATTTATTGTTTCGATAATTTTATGGTGAGTTAAAAAAATTATTACTACATAATCTATTTACTATTTACATTACCTTTGCATGCAAGATTTGGGCTTTAATATTTTCAGTAAAATTGCAGCACTAACGGACTATCCATCTATGCCAATTATTTTTGTGAACTTTATTTGAAAACAAAAGAAAAACAAAACGAAATATTTAATATTACAGTGAAAATTAAATAACTATTTTGAGTAACCAAAAACTTCTCAGTTATATTTTCCTCTGGTGTATATTGTTTATTATAACGGGAGAGCCAATTTAGTTATTTAAATAATTATTTTTCTTTGCCTATTGTGTATGGTAGCCCAGCCTTCATTTAATCGTGCTTTGCTTCACTTTGTTTTTGTTTGTTAATAGTGTGCCACCTTCAGTGTTTTATTGGTGGGCATTTTTTTATGTGTATTTTCCAGGGACTGTTGTTTATATCTTTATGATTAACACCTATTTTAAAATAATTCATTAACCTACCATATGCATCAGCGCAGAACAGACATAAATACCTATCATTTGAATATTTACCTTAATTTTGCTTTGATTTTTAATATTATAGTTACATATAAATTTAATGTTCATGATCCCAACAATAATTGACAGAACTTACTGACAAAATTTATTCGTACTCGTATCATGCCACCCCCTATCCTCCCATCCCCCGACCCTTCAGAAGAAAAAACTCTGAAAAAAACCTGTCTACAAATAGAACTAGTACTGTGTCCTTTACAGTTCATATTTTATAATTGCCAAGGATGTAAACCCTTATCATGTACGAAATATTCTGCGAATTTCTCCCATACGTCTTTGGCTTCCATATTATCTCATACCAATGATGCAGACGTGGTATCTTTCAGTCGGCTTACAGGAAGGGTGTCTTTAAAGTTGCATCTATCTCTCAGATTACGAAATTTTTAAGGACAGAGCTTGCTTGGACAATTTTCGTTGCTAATGCCACACCTAGATGAATATTCGCCTTTCAAAAGTCTGCAGTTTTCCAACACACGGCAGCATTAGATTTGTGTGCAAACCAAATGCTCCATCATTCCTTATCGCCGCACAGTGGTTTTGGTTGAGTGAGTTGGTATTTGTCTGTTACAATAACCTACCAAAAGGAAGATTTAGAAAATATTGTTACTTTGGTGTCCTTTCCATACAAACCGACATCCACGAAAACAAACCTATAATTACTGTCGGCTACAGCCATTAACACTATAGAAAAATATTCTTTATAGTTGAAGAACAGCGAGCGGTATGTTTAGGATATAACCTGTGTTTTCTATGTATTTGTGTGCGGTTGAACAACAGTGAGTTTGACTCAAGTGGTGATGTACCGGAAGCGGAAGCTGGGAACCGAGAAGGCAGTGAACTCTAGATGGCCGTCTGTAAGCGTTGTATGGCTTGGCCAGTTTTTTTCTGTTATAGTGTAAAAACGTCGGTAATTCAAACACTTCCTGGTGACTTAATCAATTGAATATGGATTCTATCGACACTTTCAGCACAATGTGGGAGATAAGTCTTGAATCACAGCAATATCTTCTAATGCCTCGGTGGTCGGGTCCGGAATGCATTCCTTTCGCATGTGTCAAATTAATGTACAGACATTACCTACTATTCCACATACAGAGGACATAACTATTCTATATGTGTGTGTGCGCGCGTGTGTGCGTGCGTGTGGTGGAGATCAATAAAGATATTTCTGCTGGCCAGTTATCTGTATCAATAACAATGATTATAATTAGAAATAGAAATATGATGTGCCCTACAAACCATTACTGTTATGTATACTGGTTAATACAGTGGAGTAGCCTTTATCCTTAAAAGTACTAGGCTAAGCCGAGCAAAGTCAACATGATTCACTTCACACACGTGGCAAAAAGTGGAATGCTGTTCTGATTCCTTCTGGTTTCGTTACAAGTGTTTTGTTCTGTTTCCTGTAATAACAGACGTTACAGAGTATACATGTAGGATAAAACTTACTCCACACTAGCATAACATGTTATTGTGCATAAAGCATTCAACGAAATGTCAACATTTTATTCTATCGGTTCAGGTAAACTGGTGATCAAGAAGTGGAAGAACATACAGATAATTGGCTAAAGAATGAAAAGAAGATAAAATAGAGTAAAAATGGATCTGGAGCGAACACAAGCAAGACGTATGTGTACAGTGAACAATTTTAGTTTTTAAAAAAATTCAGTCGTAATGAGGGAAACCGAGACGTCAAGTTTTGGTAGTGAATCAGAACAATGTAATGCTGACGAAGTTACAGATAGTACAAGAATTTTTGATTGTTTTGATACGGCTACTCAGCCTCTAAAGAATCTTAAATTAAACCTCGAAACACAAATTTTTGAGTGTTTAAACACACACGACCATCATTAAGGCAACTGACATATTTGGAAACCTCAATGTTTCAGTGTGAAGTATTAAAACTTTTGCAAGCCATTAAACAAGCCCGAACCCTGCAAACTTCGTCATTACCGCCACAATCTACGTACAGTTACAACTGCTACTTACAAAATGCTACCTTAACTAATTTGAAGAATCAAAGCAGTTCATTCTTACAGCCTCCATTTGGAAGTTATTGCTAATTCATCTCAATGTTCTCCCATGCACCATCAACTACCCCATCCGATGTTTCACAAGCTAGCAGTTATGTTGATTTGGAATTCACAAAGTGAACTTATACATGTGAATGAATGTGTTTCTTTAATGCATTTACGTGTAAATTCGTATGTTTGGTTTGTTTTAATTTACCAATAAAATGCAATAACATCCTATAATAATTCGTTGTTACCGAAACATATAGGATTGTATATATTTGTACAGTTTTAATTATTTCCTATTCTAGGTGTTAATATAAAAACATACATAGTTAAATTGTTTTCTTACCTAATGGCAACTGCAAGACGTTCAGCGGGTTGTATGCACTCCCTCATTTTCGTATTTTGCCGAGATAAATGACCATACAACTTGTGCAGTAGTTCTTCAAACGTCGGTACTGACATTAAAAAATAATTGAAAAACTATGCTTCGTCCTTTCTCAAATCGTGAAAGATTGCAGAAAAGGTTCGTACTTGGCTCCTTTGTTGTGTCAGTGGACGCACCTACAACTTCATTTTTCCTCGTTTCCCTTTTCACAGGTACAACAGGTACAGTCGACCGAGTCGCTCGACCTACGTGATTATCATCTGCCGCATTCAGACCGTGTGATCGAGTACAATTGCCCTTTGTGTGAGGAAGGGTCGGCGGTCTGTGTCTATGTGCGAGCGAGGTTCACACACGTGCCGTGTGAAAGAGCTTTTCACACTCTCAGGATGCACGTTTGGAAAGTTAAGAATGGAAAATGTGGCAACGAAATGGCAAAGACTTATTTTCGTCTTCTTTAATTTATGTAAACACATTTCGATATTTCTCAGTCTGGCGTAAATTCCACCATAAGTAACGAGAAATGTAAGAAGCATGATAAAGTACACAGTTTTCTTAAGTTGGACAAACAACAATCTGTTTCAAGAGCACACCTGTAGCTGCTGACAGTTCTAATAGTTCATCAATCCTTGGACTCAGAATACCTAGCTCATCTCTGCCCAAGCTAGTGCAATGGATCTACAGTTGAGCACTTCTGAATCTGGAAACACATGTAGATAACCACCAGGATTGTATGAATACATTTAAGGTGATAGTGTAACGTATATACATGTATACATACACATGTTTCAATTCGCTGAATAAGAGCAGAAGTAGAAATAGTTTTTCTTGTGTTTCCTGATAATCCCACAAGCATCAAAAATGCACATGAAAAAGAACACAATAGCACACAAATTTACATATTGTCTTGAACCTTTGCAACATTTACGTCTACAGATGTATGCAAGTCATTTTTATGCTCCATCAATGGGAATCTAAATAATATTTACAAAATATAACAAGTGGACATTAGTATTCGGCTGTACATTTGTGTTGAAAATATTAGTTTAATTGTCTTTGAAAGAATATTTATTGTGCTATGTGCAACTGCTTTGTATATAAGTCATCTGAGAACTACTGACTACGAAGGTATTCCAAGACACAATGTTCTGTTAAATACGTTTATTACCAAATTACATGCCTGAAATACTGCGTACAATAATTATTTAATTGCAACAGGTTATTCTAGCCCACAGAAGTCAGTAGAATCCATTTCATATTCCGATATATCTTGCAGAAAGTATTTGATATTGTCTTTGTATTTAAATTTCAGTGGTTAAAAAAGACAATTGGTTTTCCCACTTTTTTTATTACATTAATGTACAGGTAAACATTGTGACCGGTCTTTCAAAACAATATTGTCATTCAGTGAGGCAGCATACCTGACCTGTCAATGAAAACAAGGCCAGTATATGTGGGTCGTGACCAACACACTTAACTAACTCAGGGGTGTACAGCGTGGACGAGCGGATTGGTTTTTAAGAACCCAACAACAATGCAAAAAGAAAATATTGGCGAACGGATGAAGACATAGTGAAACAAGGGAACTTGAAAGAATAAATCAGCGAGTCATGAATTTAATGTCTTGCCAGGAATAATTAGGAAAGAAATGATATTATTGACTCACCAAATTGCTACCTTAAGTACTGTGAAAGATCACGAAATCACACACTACATTACATGTTGATAGCACGGGGTCCCTTGTTAGGCCATCACCACCACGTCATAGCAGTGTTTCTACAATGCAGCTATTGTCAACTTAAGAAACACGATAGTGACTATTTAATTTTAATAAATATCATGTTATGATGCAGCCTCACTGACTGGGTGTTTCTTGCAATTTCGATTATATATGCAAAAACGTGGCAATAGTCCATCATCTTAAGAATAGTTGTTTACTTCAGTCTAGCATTAATGAAAAGACTCTTGCATGCTATGAGTTCTATGTCAATTACTTCATATCGCTAAATATTTATCAGAGCTTCTACACGAGCTTCAGTGTTTGTCTGCAGTTAATTTACATTGTTAAACTTTGCTGCAGCTACTTCGTCGTACTGAATTGAATATTAAGTGCTTGAATATCTTTGGTAAAAGAAATGATACGATAATGGACGGCATGTGTTTGTTGATATGTTCAGTGAAGTTGATGATAAAAATATATGAAAAATTTAACATGGTATTGGTGTCAAATTACATGACCCATAAAGTGGTTGCTGCACTTAATTTTCTTAACGCTTGTATAAGTGATCATAGTCTTCTTGAGAATGAAAGTGAAAATCCCGCTGAACAATATGAATCTGAAGAACTCGTTTTTAAACTGATTTCGGAAACTTCAATCAATATTTTCTTCAGGAGTTAAGTACTATGTAATTATAACCCATGTGTCACATAAATTTTGACAAAAAAATTTTTTCGTACGTGTTACTTTCTTTTGCGGAATTTATTGTCAAAAATTGCGAGACGTTTACCCAAATGTAGTATTTTACCTCGGATTCGCAAACAAATATTCAGTAATGATAGCGAGGAAAAATAGTTCCACCAGGTAAAGCACAATATTTTTCACTGCAAAAGGCTGCACAAAATAGGTCGTTTCCAATATAAATTAAATGTGCGAGAGCAAAACACTTGCAAAACCTTCATTCATGTAATTCCGAAGGAGTAGACGAACAGGAAAAAGAAACCGATCCTGAAGCCGCAGTCATCTTAAAAAATAAATTACAGTGCATGTTTTAATGATTTAAATACAGGTGACCCATGTGCTGTGATTGTTAAAAAGGAATGGGAGGTTAGGGTACATGCGAAACACACTTCATGTTTAGATATGTCTCAAACGTTTCGAAGCGGTCAAATCGAAAAAAAAAAAAAACGAGCAGTTGCAATGTCGCCAAAGTGGTCAATAAAAAAGAAACTGACCAAGAAGGTAAATTACAAGGCTCATGTTGTGGGATGGAAGTTTAAGACCATTATCATATATTCCAGTGTATTGCCAACTAGCAGTACTGTACACGTGTATGGTTCTAATCACATACAGCATAACACATAATCACCTACAACATGACATACTGAAAGGAAAACAGTGGATCTCAATATCGTGTTATTGATGCAAGTGTGGCACTCGTGCTGAAAGATACAAGTGAAAATGAAGTGCGCATTTCTAGATCTACTTTATATGATACCTCTGTTATCCAAATTCACAGAGATCTATTTCATATTAAATTACATCAGATAAACATTTAGTTTTCTTCCCTGCAAATATTCCGGGTAACCACTAAACACTCGTCAGTGGCAATTTGGTGGAAACTGTATTTTATTTTATACTGAGAATTATTAAAAACTAAAAGACGTACAACATGCTAAAATTTTACAAAGAATTACAAAAATTCACAATACGAGTGACACAACATGTAGTACATTAGAGTACTTGCGGATTAGTGTTCCAAATTTGGTTTGTGGGAAAGTTTTTTGTGATTTTCAGTTACTAATGAATTTATCATATTTTTAAGTTATGCGGCACAAAAGAAAACTGACAACATTAAAATTGTTTAAGGAATTATTTATACACACAAAACACGACTGATTTAAATTGGAATTACATTAAAGAAAAGCACCTGAAAAGTTAGCATGAAAAGAATTAGCCGACAAAGTTGGCTGTGTGGGCGTGTCCAACCTGGCCCACGAGGCGCAGGGAACTAACAGAAAATAATAACCGAGGATTCAAAATTTCTCTCTGTGCCTTGAACAGCTACATACACTAGAGTAGTTTAGAAACTTAACGTGACCAATAGGTGTGAGGATGAGACGGCGTGTCGGAACACCCTAGCTGGGTATAATTCTACACATGTGGTTTAAATTTAAGTAATAATACCCGTTATAGGATGCCAGTCCGTCGTGGGTGTTAAAACTAGCCAGGACGCACACGGGTCTCTGTACTCTCAGGGTTGGGTCGATGACCACGCGGCTGCCTCCTCACACAAAGGCCGATACATACACTACAAGGCGACACTAAGTTGCACCAGAGAAGGCTTGGCCCAGGTACTTACGTGATGGTGAAATAAGTTGCACACATGTTGATGTAACGGTGATTTATTTCACATGAAATTAAGCACTATACATCAAACTTGTACGGCGCTGAAGCGGGCCTGACTCAAGAGCCGGTCAGTGGCTGATTCAAATACGAAACCAGGCAGAAGCCACGAAAAACTTACGTGGTGAATTAAGACCTAGGGGCCGTGAGTCGACTAGGATGGGTGGCGATCATGGGGAGAGCAATAGTACGAAAAAAAGGGTCCAAGAAAATATAACTATTGCAGTGACTGTGGTTTATACAAGTGGTCAAGCTTCCCCATGACGCAACGCTTGTGCACCCCCTACGCCCGCTAAGCTTGTACTGCCGAACATGGCGGCAGGCGAGAGGTCGAGACCTCTCATTCACGCCATATACAGTGAAATAAATTAAATTTACTATTGAAAAAACAATGCACCCTCATACACTGTAATGTGGGGTGATGTTTCTGTAATGTTTTGAGTCTTTTGTTTTGCTTTAGTCATGTTTTGGAGTTGCCAGAGTTTTTGGTGAACTTGTGTGTTTGACATAGATTAATATTGGTGAATATACTTACACACTACAACAGTACTAATACGTGCTAAAATTAACATACACCCTTCTAAAAATATAGTTTGGCGTGTTATTGTCTGCTGTGCGAGCCGTGGGGTTCTGTCTTGTTAGCACTGGCCACGTGCTTGACCTAGGTCAACACACGCATGGCTATATAACATTCATTAATATATTTAGGTGCTAGATTTGCGTACACAACACTTTTTACTGAGTTGAGAAAATTCTTGCATTTATTTTAAGTCACTCGTATGCTCGGTAGTTGTAAAAACGTGCGACCACGTGGGTTGGTTTTGGGATAATTACTCCTTTGTTAAGAAGGGGATCGTCAAACTAATAATGGCAGTTGGAACTAAAATTGCACTAATTAAAATGTCAAATCCTGATTCTTCTTCCGTTCATTCATGGACTATAAACTAAAAGTTAAGCCTTCCAATCGTATTAAATAAAGAGAATCGCGAACAGAATCTTTCTTAAATAACCACACAAAAAATTCCAACTTCTAATATGTATAATTTCGTCACATATTTTGACAGCAATGTTAATTTTAAGTGTAGTATACATTATTGAATTTGTGTCGTAAATTAAGTTAAATCTGCAATATGACCTAATACAGAAAGGACATATAATCATTACGCTGCCCACATAAAAATTCTGGAAAAAATTTCTGTATGGAGAACACATTTTCATTGCATAGAGACAATAATAGCAGTACAATGAATACGTAAAATTAAATAAAGCAAGTTAAAATAATAAAATTAATTAATTATTCAAAAATATGTATTTCTTTGTTGAAAGGCTTCCTGAGCCAGAGGCTCATATTAGAAAGCATTACATACATATTTTTTTTTCATGGCAAATTACAATAATTTACAATAAAGGCAGTTTGAAAAACATTACATGAGAACAATAATGGAGCATTTTAGAAACTGCATTAGGTGACTTACGCAAATTTCATAATATGTACAATAACATGGTGCATATTATTTGGTTAGACATATTATATCATGAATTTGATTAGTTACTATCAAAAGAGTAAATTCAAGTATACTATAATATGACACACAAATTTAGACTACTCTTGGTATTATATTCCCTATCGAAGATAAATGATATATGAGTAAGGTAAGGTTTACATAACATACTATATAATTATAGATAAAATTATAAATACAATTAAAAATACAATAATAAATACAGCT
>PNEQ01100574.1:0-20303 GCA_003012365.1 Medauroidea extradentata | reverse complement strand
CCTTGCTTTATCTGACCAGATTCCAGTTTTGGAATTTCATGTTGTGTATGTATCCTGATGACTAAAGCATACTCTGCTTATTTATGTTTTCTTGTCTTATTTTTAGTTTTCTTTTGACAGTCATTTATTTCGCAATGGAGTATGTCCAAGTAAATAAATCCAGTCATGCACTCCCATTGCACAGTTCTTTCAAAGATCATAACTATGGCTTATGTAAAGTTATGTGCAGTAACGGCTAGTGACATTTTTCAGAGGTTACATTTTTAGTGCTCACTTCATCCCGAATGACCTATATCAACAGTCTCAGGCAGCCAATAAGCGGCGAAGTTCGCCCTATCAAACGAACCACCACGTCATTTCACATCTGTATTACTATCTAGTCTGTGGTCCTACCCGCACATCGTAGATATGTGGTTGTCGCAATGACCTTCTTCTGGTCGGCACAGTCAAAAAGCGACGCCTCTACATTCTACCAATATCGTGAAGCAGAGCTCCGGATATGCACGTAAGACATTGGAACAAACTGTTTCAAAATGCTTGTCACCGAAAATCTCGCTGTCTCTGTATCACCCAGCAGCGACAGGAAGTCTGCCCAGCGAAGCGGCGAGCACGACGCGGCGTCAGCAGGTACGTAAATGCGGCAACAGCGCGGGCGCGTTCACCAGAGCGGCAACGCCGCACCCGCGGGGCGAGGGCAGCTCCCGTTGCAAGGAGGGCGCGTCGCTAGTCGCTGGTTAAACCGGTCGCCCCGTCTTACACCGGGCTGTGACGTTAGCCGTCCGTCGACATCCCGTATTCTGGGAGCTTCTGTGGACGGCCCCCGCCAACATTTATTTATTTCGTCTTTCAAATTGACCTGGTAGAACGTATTTTGCAGCTTCGAGGTTCTAGAACTGCGGAAGGATAAGAACGAGACATCACGCCTCGCCTTAGCCTCTGGGCGCAAGTCTTCTCGCCGACAATACACCTGTCGTTTAATGACATAATTATTACTAGATATGATGGTATAACGCGAAAATGTTTAGTGCCATCATACTCTTGAAAATGCTGTAGTTTCTTGCAACATACATGATTCGGTAATATACTTCTGCCACGACGTAGCTGTCTGCAGGCCATCAACAGATATAAAATATTACAATATTGCGATTCTTATTGGCTCAGTCAAATAGGGTAACAGCTCCAAGTACAAGCGAAAGCCAGTAATCTTCTGGTAAACCCAATGTGTGTTGAAATCCAGCAGACAGTCAAGTTTTCCCGCGATAAACTATCGCCTCTAACCATAACATACCGATGGCCCAGTTCAAAAGGAAAACAATTCAAAAAATTGCATTATTGAGTTTGGGTCACCAACGCATTAACAGAAGTGTAGGGCCTACTCTACTCAGCTGAAAAGAAAAGCAACTCGTAAATTCACTTGTTTTAATAATAACATTACACTTAATTCTGATTGCCAGTAAAGAGCTAGAAATTGTATTTATTTTATTTTAAAGTGTGATAATTTCAACAAAGGCAGACTAGAAACATTTTAAAGACCTGTACTTTTCCTTTAAGTCAACACCAACCACATATGTTGATTAACAGATTTTTCGGCGAGACGGAAATATTTCTATTGCATTTTACTCTGTTGTAGGTATTCTATTCTTTGAGAAATTAGAATAAACAAATAATCCTGAAATTGAGCTAATTTATTAACTAGGTACGCTCCTTAAGGGTGAGAACTACATGCTGAATGTTATTTATCGATTTTCAGCAATAAGTTCTGTTTTATATTAGAAAGAAAATAAGGTATTTGTGACGAATTTTGGAGATCATAATAGTATTTATACGTTCATCTTATATTGGACTAGTAACCATTCTTCTGCGTGGCAAATTAATGAAAGATTCAATTATTATTTATGTCAAGTAGTTTACTGGGAATATATCCTATGCTTCGTCGAAGGGAAAATGTTGACAATACAACTTGAATAAACGCCGTGTCTCGAAAACAAAAAGGCAAGAAATTTATCTAACACCCCTTCAAGGAAGATAGTTGCAAGTTGATAGAGTTAGCACGCGGGTGTATCGCCAGGAGCTGTGGTAATCCCCCAGTAACCGTCAACTCCACCTTACACCCTCACCCTTACTTCACGACCACGGCCGATAATCATCTCGCACGCGTTAAACGTGTAATGAAGGAAAAGTTGCGTGGAGGCGGCCGGCCATCCATCACGCGTCGGCCCAGATCAATCACCGGCTTGGCAGCGTAGTAACTGAGCCCCGCTCGATTGTGTAGGAGGGTGATGTCAGGGGGTGGAAGAGGGGAGGGGAGTTCGTAACCACCAGCCAGTCCGCCAGAGAAAGTTCTCGGCGATGGGAAATTAGTGGCTAGGCCTCAAGGGGTGGCTACCCCTTTCCCTCCGTTAAACCACTGCCCGTGTATGCCAGACTTTGGCCCACAGCCAGTCCTCAAGGGTATGGCCTAGCACGTGTGTTTGTGTGTCTAGACATACAGGGTGTCTAGAAACTGCTGAATGATAAATACATAGACACACTGGAAAGTCGCGGGAATAGTTGACAATTTTCTAGGTTCCAACATGCTGTATATAACACTGAATGTTTCGTGTCAACATTGGCTATGGTTTATTTGTAGCATTTTTTCTCTCTACAACAGGCCTAGTTAGAACTGTACAGCTTGGACACACAGCATGTGTGATTTGTCCCAAAACTGTTCACACGTGTCAAGGTTAATATACTACAGTTTATTGGAGACTATCTTAAACATTTTCACGATTTTCTAGTGTCTATAAATACACCAAGCGAATTCTGGGCTAAATTGGAAACGAATATGTTAGTGACACAATTATGTACCATGACTAGATATGATGGTTAGAGACGATGGCATATCGCGAAAAATGTTTGTACCGACGTACCCTTGAAAACATTTTAGTTTCTTGTGACGTGTATGATTGGGTGATGTACGTCTGACACAACGTAGCTGTCTGCAAACCAATAACAGGCATCAAATACTACAACAGCGGGATTCTTATAGCTCAGTCAAATAGGGTAACAGCTCCACGTACAAGTGAAAGCCAGTATCTTTTCAAAAGTTGAACGAGTGTTGAAACTCAGCAAACAGTCAAGTTTTCTACATTTTCAACGCACGTTCAGCTTAACAGAAGATTACTGGCTTTCGCTTGTACGTGGAGCTGTTACCCTATTTGACTGAGCCAATAAGAATCCTACTGTTGTAATATTTGGCGCCTGTTACTGGCTTGCAGACAGCTACGTTATGTCAAGTATATCACTGAATCATATATGTTGCAAGAAACTACAGTGTTTTCAAGGGTATGTTGACAGAAAACATTTTCGCGATATGCCATCGTCTCTAACCATGACGTTTTACACCCTCGATGTGGCAACGTAGCACTGTAGTTAGTCTCATCTTGCACTCCACAGGTATAATCTTAAAACTACGGTTCTAGTCTACATATTATGGGCGCAGGTTTAAATACCAAGCAGTCCAAACATGATTCTACGTTTACTTAACGTAACATACATAAAATTACACCCGGACCGGGGGGGGGGGGCGCAATAAGTTAATATCTCCGTGCAGTGTTGCCTCGTACTGCGCGTAAAATGTCGTACATTTTGCTACTTGCTTTTTCGTCTCCAATGTTGCCGAGGATTCGTGTAGTGTGCTTATTGATAGTTTGTTTCTGGACACCCTGTGTGTGTCTATATGCAAACATACATAAGACAAAATTTCTACTGTGTTAATTAAAAAAAAAAAAAATGAAACACTCCTCCAACATTTGATTTTTGATCAAAAGCACTGAACTGTAAAAAATTTGCGAAAAAGTTTCCCGAAAATTCTATTTTACGATCCATACATGTTTTCAGTTGCGCTCGGTAGGCTAGAAGTGTTTGTTTTTAACCAAGGAATGTTGGTAGGTATGCAAATTAAAAGGCCCTGTTTTGCAGAAACTTATTATATTTTGATATTTCTGAGTCACTTGGTATTTAAATGGCGTAATGTCACTTACAATGCAGTGTACTTGGTTACAGACAGCAAATGACAAGGCTATTGAGGATGCTGTTTCTTTCTGGATTAAATTTGGAATTAGATCGCCTGGAAAACATGGCTGACACCACTTTCATTGCCATGTGACATGTAGTATATATTGACTCGGTTATATTTACCAAGTTAGTTTTGAAGTTGTAAATTATAACTTCACTTCATAATTTTAGTGTTCCTATTGTGTGGTCTCTCACTAAATTTGCTGAGATCTCAGGTTCGATTTTAGAACCAAAATTGTAGCCTGGCACAGCGAAAAAAGTGTACGTAGCCTGACCGAACCCTTATGTCAACATTTACAAAAGAACTGTATATGGCGTTAATAAGCATGCTGCTCAAGTATCGCATATCGACTGTTCAATTCCTGACATCGGTTTTTAATTCAAGGTCTTCCAAATGAACATAGGCATCACAAGAATGACCTTGGAAGCTGTACTGTATCGTGTCGTGGTGTTTGATAATTGGATGTGATAATTTCCTGGTTTGGGACATCGAGTCAGCGAATCGGTTTTCCGCGTTCGACGTCACATCACATCTAAAGTGCGTTCCGCACCCATTACACGCGTGAAGCCATAAGCACCATCACCGCAATTAATTGTTTGCATAACACACACCTCCAGTGTATGACTACTATACACGGAGGAAAAAAAAAAGCATGGTACAACGAAATCAACATGCGTTTCTAGAAGGCCAAAACGTTTTCGTACACGTAAGCTAAGAAAATGTTTTGCTGTCGGGCGGAGTTTTTCGAACGACCAAAATGTGTCACTTCGATCGAAGAGTATTTCGATGGTTTTATGGTATAAGTGGTTCGAGATACAATGAGTACTTTTAATACTTCAGTTACTTTTTTCTTTCTGATAATTTACATTTTCAAGCTCAATTAAACTATTCTATCATTTTGTGTGAGATTGGAATTTGGTTTGCACACTCAGTTTCGTTTAAAATGGCTTTTGTCGTGACAGCTATTTTTTTTTCGAAAACAAGAAATTATACGGTTTCCAATAAAAAGCCAATTAAACAAAATTTCTTCAGTTACATAATTAACTAAAACCATAGTATTTACTGCCTTGAAAAAAAAAACCAGCCAACATGGAGAAGATTTTAAACAAAACTGCCAGACACACTTTTTGATATCTGCTCTCGTTTAGGCGTAAAAAATTAATATCACTAAAAAAAGTATAAACTAGGGTTCATTGTCTTAAGACTCGGTTTCAGTCGCCATATATAATTTATTATTACCGGTACTATTATTTTTTAATTCTGAGAAGAAAATGTTGAATATGCGATTATACATCAAATTCTATTTACATTTCGCTGGTTTTGGAGGGGCAGTGGTTTGCTGTATAGCAAATATATATACATCATTTCCGTTTATTGTATAAATAAAATAGATACAGAATATAATTGATATCTTCTCAAATTTCAGAAGACAAATTTATTAAAACATTTTCATTTAAAATAAGCTTAAACAGTCCGCCTGTTCATTGTAATTTTTTTCTGACTTTTTTCTCCGGTAGGCTCTGGGGGGAGGGGTTAACAACCAATCCCCCCACTCGCTGCGCCACTGTACAGTACAGACCTTGCGATTTTACTGTTAACATATAATTACTCCGCAATCTGCGTGATCAATATTTTATTTTCATAATTGGCCCGACAAATTGCGACCAAACTATACATTACTAGCTCTATTGCCATGATTGTATTGCAGCTCAAGGTAAATAGAATTTGCGGCATGGTCGCCGAATTAACATTTTTCTTCTCAGAATTCCAAAAAAGCGAAAAAATAACAAAATTAAATATGGCGACTGAAACCGAGCCTTAAGGGTCCTACACAGCAGGCGCTAGATGCTACGTCTGAGATACGGAAACTGGGAAGGAGATAAGGACTAAACTAGCCCGTGAGACAACAACAGTGTCGCCTTTATGCGCGAAAACAGCGTACAGTGTTTTAGTCCTTGGCTTTCCACTACGTGACTTTAAACGGCGACACTACTTTTTTTATTTACCAAAAGTGCGTATCGAAGTCCATTGCGTGTTTCTATATTTTTGTGTTACGACTCCCGTTGATATTTTTACGTGACAGCAGTCTGAAATCCCCGTTTTTAACCATTTTCAGGTGCCCCGAAAACATGTTTCTAAATAAAATGTCTAGAAAACAAAAATAGAGAAGCACAGTTTTAAATGTTTTTTCTTTTAGTAGATAATGATATTGAACACACGTTTAGTAGTATCTAATTTAAAAAAAAATTAAAAAAAACTTTCCCCCTAACACGCTGCAGCAATGATCATGGATCAGCTGTAGGCATGGCTAAAAAGTATTCACTAGCCATTACTTCGGGAAACAATAATTCTGTTTAAAACCAGACGTACTGCTGACTGGATTTAGTTGCTTGGACATACTTCCATTGCGAAGCAGATGACTGTCAAGGAAAACTAAAGGTAACAGAAAAAATAAATAAACAGTGTATGCATTAGTCAACAGGATACATACAAAACATAAAATTCCATTAATGGAATCGGGCCTGTTCAACTTATGGAATTTTATGTTGTATATGTAACCTGTTCACTAAGGTATACTCTGCTTATTTACGTCCTGTTATCTTTAGTTGTCTTTGACAGTCATTTATTTCGCGATGAAGTATGTTCAAGGAATTAAATCCAGTCATGCAGGTCCATTGCACAGTTCTTCCAAATATCATATTAATGTACTACTGCAACGTGGCTTAGACGCGGTCTGTTGCCAAAAAAAATCCATAGGTATTTTGTTCCATCAATAGAAGTGACTATGCTGGATTTCATAATTTGTTTAGCTAATAGAATACTGACAGGGCTTTAAGAATACATAGCAGTGTAGATTCAAACATGCAGGTCGTTGAACTAGAAAAACTTTTCTTTCCACGTGTAGTGAATGATGCTAGTGGTGTTGAGTAAATATTTTTTAAAACGGAGACAAAATATTTTGACGAAATTAAAACAAATTACAATTTATACGTCGTTTTTTTTTTTTGCCTCAGGTCAAACATAGCCCTCCAATACAACGAAAACACCTTCCAGTACATTTGATGAATATTTACGTTGGCCCGCCCAGGCTGGCCACGGTTATTTGAACAATTCTGAAAGCACTGCTTTATTTGTACTTCCGTACCATTGTTAATGGTGCCGTCAATGTGCAAGTTAGCACCGAGCCTAAATATGTATGTCGACAAACTTACACGGCGCCAGCTTGTAAATAATAGTAATAATATGGCAGTGTTTAATTTCTTTAAATAAAACTCATTTGTGGCTACCATGGTTGAGTAGTGATTTTTATGCCCTGTGTCGGAGCTGTGACGTAACGGAGGTAATTAATAACCGTATCTGTACACGCATGAAATTTTATGAAAGAATAGAGAACTGCAGTTGGACAGTTTGAACTTTACATAATTTAATCAATTTAGAATAGTTATATATAAATACACGTGTGTGTGAATAGATTCCATACGAAGCGTTTCCAAAATAATAATTCCTGGACGGAAGAAGTCACTCCTGTAAACACACAGTGGCTTCGGTCTAGAGAGTAATACATTCATTACATGAGTGGAAATATATTAAATAAAAAATTATAATTCAAAAATTTGTACGGCTAACATCTTACATTCACCAGTTTTTTTTTTTGCCACTGCGAGTTTTTCAGATGCCAGCGATTGTGCCCTCGGACTTCTGAGCGTATTCGGGAGGGGTGAATTTGGGGGGGGGGGAGGGATTTCAACCCCGTTTAGCCTCGGGGGAATAGTAAAAACTGAAACAAATGTGATCTAAGAAGTTATTACTTTCCTAGTAGCGGCAAATTAACAATTTAGCTAAGAAAATTGTTGAAAAAACACGATTCTGCAACATAATTCAGGGAGAACACACCCCTCTCACCTCCCTCTCCTACACTATAAGGGATAATCAACGTTCCTGTACAAAATTTTTCAGGCTAGAACCTTCCGCAAACCTCCTTCCCTTTTCACTCAAGGGTTTGTTCCTTAGTTTTTTTTTCCGACTGGTGCCAATAACTCAAATATTTTTAAACCAAACGCTTTGAAAACATTTGAGACAATGTGCAGTCACACGATGCAAAATAACGTGGACGAGTTTTTAAATATAATGTACCATTCGTCACAAAAAAAATGTTTTGCTTCATTTTGGCTTATTTCCAAGACAAAAAACCTGGTAATTTGGGTAACTAAATCTAAAAATAGTTCAGTACATTACTACGAAAAAATTCAGCTACAACTTATGACATATCAGTGTCGAAACTGTGGAGCAAAATTTTGTTAAGAGTATTAGGTAGCAATAAAAACAATATTTTCGAAATTACCGCAGAACTGAGGAACAAGCTCTCAAGGCATATACTTACGAATTGAATACGGTTAGTAATTGGATGGGCGTTTCAATTACTTTACGTTCTTCGTCCAATCTCAATACAAACATAGAGTTTCCGGCTCTCGAACGGAAAAATTCGGATTTTAATGTGTAAAATGGTGCTATTTAAGGAGATTCCCAAATAAAACATCGAATAGCTTAGTTACTGTTTTGTGTTGTTTCTAGTTACATTTAAACTCAATATATTGCTACCTTTGTGCATGTGGTATTTGTTTAAAAATTGGTTAAGTGTAATATAAGGCATTTTAGCCTAAACTTCGCCAAGAAAATTAAAGACGAAATAAATAACTGTGCCACATTGAGAAATTGAAATATTATTAAAAAAATGTTTTTTTTTATAAGTGGAAATCATTGTGTTGATTTACAATAATTAGATACACTCTTAACCCTCTGCTTTCAACTATCTCTGCAATAGTGTTGACACTTGAAACACATACAATAATTTTAATAAACAACAAACTAAATAGCACATAACATTTTAGAATCTAGAACAATAAAATTTTACATAATATTACGAAGAATTAATTTAATATCTATTTTATATACTACTATTGCTATATATGGTTGTAACATAAAATCGTGAAAGCATGATTGTGTTGCTTTAGAATGCGTGTAAGGTAGTAATTTTCAGCATTTTTTTTTTGGCATTTATTTGGTTTAATTTTTTTGGACCGGTCTCAGGAAGGGCTATGGCCCTTATTCCCACCCCCACCCCCTGTATCCGCCCTTGTCCCTGTGAGAGTGCTAGAGAAGTCTTCGCTTGGAAGATTTACGGCCGCGGAGGATTGCAAGCATCTCTTAGCGCTGCCGAAGAAGTTTCCTTGCAGTGGTACGCCCCGGAGTGAAGACACGTGGCAGCCTCAGTTCTTTCTGCTATCTTTGTCTTGTCCTAGGCGAGATATACTTTAAGGACGTTGCCTACCTGCTCGTTAGAGGCTCAGTAACGACGGAGCTATAAGGGCGACTTTGAAGTGCACATCAAATGCCGCGTCACCTCAACGAGCCAAGCGCTGAACTAGCGTGCAAGCTCCCCGCAGAACTGTTTTTACTATGGGACACAAAGCGGTGACCATATTATTTTATTGGTGGAAAGTCTGTAGCAAAGTTCAGTGCAGGTCGCAATCTGAATTTCACATACATCCTGTTAGTATATTTTGAAGTACGGAAGTATGAAAAGGCCGCTTTTATCCACGTTGGAAGGCTTAGAAACAGTGTTTTTAATGGGCGTGGCGTCTTAACAATGAGGTTCCGACCTTGTCTGAAGTTTATTTTATTTTCGTACGTTGGCACCATGGGCACACGTGCATAGGCGTCGCTCATTTGACTGAGCCAATCAGAATAAGGCTACTGCGCCACCGCATGCCTGTGATTTGCGGACAGAACCCCGAGACACTGACAGTTGCAAACAACCAATCACTGACCATGAAGCAGAGCTGAAGATACTCACGCAAACCAGTGATACAAATTGTTGCAAAATTATTTTCGCCAAAAATCACTGGCTTTACGAATTTACATTTCTTTTTCTCCTAAAAGTGAGCAGATATCAACCGTCACATAGATGCCTTGAAAATAGTGTTGCTTCATAATAAATTTTTCTTAACAAAAAATTATACGGTTTTATATAATTAATAAATTGAAGTAAATTTTCGTAAGTAAAATTATGTAAATTGTATTTTAAAAACTAATCGTCATAGCAAGATCTAAATACATTTTCCAACACACACACACACACATATATATATATATATATATATATATATATGTGTGTGTGTGTGTCTATATGTATATATAAACTTTTAAGGTTTTGCATTGAATGCTGCATTTTAGAATTAAAAAATTTATGCTTACAAAAAAGCAGTCAAAATAAAACAACTGGCCTAGCAAATAAGTTAGGCTAAATGTGGTGTAGGGTGTTTACGGGTAATTGCTTAACTTATTACTAACCTATTTATCTATTTTAAAAATTACACTTCTGCGCATATATATTTTTTTAGAAAGACCTACTAGAAATATGTCATTGGGATCTCTAAAAATGACTGAAAACAAATATTTGAGACTTCTTGATTCTAAAACAGAAACAAAGAAGCACTCGCTTGACTTCAAGCCATATTTTCCACAAATCAAATTTTAGGATCTCTGCTTAGATTCCCATATCGATTGAGAAATATGCAATACCACACATCTCCAAAACCCACACTTATCGGTACTTATAAACAAAGAGGCTAGTAGAAAATAAAATATTTATAATGTAACAGTACGCCATAGCAATCTTTTAAATACAGCTCTGTAACACCGGCAATCTTATATTTTATTTTGTTTTGTTATGCTGGAATGTAGGCGTATTGGAAATTGGCTACGTGGTCTTGCATGTACACCATCAACATCTAAATAGACTAGAATGAAAACACAGCTGCCAAGTTAGAAGCCGGCATAGAGACGGTATTATTCTTGAATCGAGCACCATCCTCGCCCTTATGGGTCGCCTATTTTATTGCCTCCAACACATAAAAAGAGAACCTTGTGGACTTTTTCTCAAGTTATCGCCAGCCCAAAACTCAATCTCGAATCCCTCATTCAAGATAAAACTCGCTGACCCGATCTTTGTCAATATTTCGACAGCAACGCAGACGCAAAAATTAATTCCCCGTGGATACTCTGATACATCTTATGTTTCACATTGCATATGGAAACTACGGCTGGTTCACAGTCAACACTACAATTGTGTATGAGAGTCTCGCGGGATATCCTTAGATTCAGCCGTGGTTGTATGCCTTAACTTTGTGCAATCGTTTGCTTGAATCCTACCACTATTATTCATGCATTGATCAGATGAAACTTTAAAAACTTTATTCACACGGATATTCTTCTGTAGTAGCAGTATAAATTCCAGTCCCGAGAGTTACACCAATAATGACACGGTAAAATATCAGAACTGCTTTACAATTCACTGATAAATTCAGTTTTTGAGAGATCAGTCTTTTGTGAATCACCTGTTACTGGCAGGGATAATTTTTTTCCCCCTTGGGTTGATTTCAACACTGCTTCGTTAATCTAGACCCGCCTGCGCAATGTAATTGAAATCTTTTGAGAGTTAAATTATTTTTTTGATTCCCCACACCATCCTCTTCTTCGGGGAAGATTCTTCGCGCAGCACGGGAGACCAGGCGTATATGTGATGGACGCGTACAAATGGACTTACGCCCTGGGTCCGGGCGGTAACTCACTCAGAACACCGGCCTTTGAAGAACCGGCCGCATATTCATGCCCGCAAGAAGGGTGTTGTGATGAAGGGGGGAGGGGGTAGCTCTCGCCTGTCTGTCTGCGAGGGTTGGGGGTTGGTGATAGAGGTCCGAGGCCATCGCCATGGAAGGGCAGTCGGAGGGGATCGGGCGAACACGTTGGTATTCCCTCTTCTACCTTTCAACCCCTTCGGCTGGAAATAAAAGCAGGCGAGTTGTGGAAACAGCCCCTACCCTCTTCTCCAAAACCAACCCCCGTCGTATTTGAATTCCCAGCCAGTGGCGGCGCACCTGTCTGCCGGGGACTCAGTCCCACCCCCCACGTTACCTGGGCCAGCGCCTGAATAAAACATGCCCGCGTCTTCGGTGCCGGGGCATCATACGCACGCCTTTTAAATATTCCAGCCCCCGCGAAGCCCGACTCAGCCGAGGGCGTCTGTCCGCTCGACGCCGCGTCGTTACGTCCACAAACGACGAGGGATGTCCGGCCCACTCTTTCACCCGAGACGTCGATACGCTCCACACTCTCTTTAGAACCCCCCTCCCCATCTCACCCCCAATCTTTGGGTGTTATCCGAATTGGTGAAGGAAGCGGACAAAGTTCGATAACTCTGACATCGGCAACTCAAGGCTCATTAATAGAAGATGATGATATATCGAGAAAATGTTTGGGCCAACATTTGCATATGTCCACGTAAGGCAATGAAACAAACTGGGGCTAAATTCTTTTCGCGAAAAGTTCATAGCCCTAATAATCGTTAGTGACATGCAATATTCGCGTTATTTTCTGACAGCTGATTAGACTCCAAGTGACTATAGACTCGTTCGACGTCTCCCGCTGGCCGATATTGTCGTTACTTGCCGCGGAGAATGCTTACACGGTAGAAAGACCAATCTCTCTAAAAGACGTAACACACGTAAATGACAACACATAAAATTTCGTGCCGAAATGAATCGCAGTTTATGCTCTGTTATGTATAGGAAAGTGAAGTTTAGTCTGCTATCGAAAGATAATGCGAATTTGTCAGGTCCCTAGTAACAAGGCTGTTCTGCGTGCGGCAAATACCGTCTTCGCAGTCAGACCAACAACATACGGACGGCCAGTAATCGAGTGTTTGGAAACACTGTCACACCTCGACATCGCTTTTTGGGGGGAAACACACGTGTCAATATTCACTAGCAAGAACGTCACTCTCCAATGCTGCAATCCAGTGGCGGCTCGTGGGTTGTTGCTAGGTAAGACTGCAGCTGCCAAGAGCTGTACAGGATTGTGCGCTGGTTGACTCTACAGCCACTGACACGCTGATGTGCAGGTGCCCCTTACTACTGAGTGGTCACAACACACCTAGTAGCCGGCAAATATTTCATGGACGTTGGTCTACGGCGCGTTCATCAAGAGTGTACAGTTCCGACTATCTGCAGCCCCACCAGGCAAAAACCCACGAGCCGCCACTGGTGCAATCGCCGCAAGATTCTCCAACAAGGTCCACAAACGGCTCGACAACTCTCCGAACCAGTAACAGCAGCTCGACTATCGGCCTTGCGACACTTCCACGGTCCGGATATTTCACATAAAGGCACGCGCGGCGCACGAGCCAAGCCTACATCAGCGACGAAAAAAACCGCGGAGCTCAATTTTTTATTCTGCCCGCGATAACTTACAGCGGGAACGCGACAAACTTCTGGAGAATCTCGACCGCAGTTGGCAGCTCCCCCGTACATTAGCCGTCGCCGCATCCCCGTGTCTCACAGTCAACCCCCCCCCCCCTTACCCACATCGGAGACCTTGTCGGCAGCACGTTTAAACCGCGAAGCACGAGCTACCACCCCCTCGTACAACCCCCCTACGGGAGGGGGTTGAGCATTTCGTTCCTCGCGGCCGTAAAAATAAAATATGCACGCAACAGTTGCAATTTTCAGTCGGTTCCCGCTGCCGGAGGAGCTGAAAGGAGGTGGGGTGGAAGGGGGTGATGAAGTATGAAGGGGTGCACACACACACACACACACGCAGGCCTCCTATGCCTGTGCCATTCCACCCTCCCAAGTGGGGAGAGGGAGGGTGTGGAGTATCCTGAGAGCGTGGAGCGCCAACAATGGGAACGCTGAACGGGAGGGGAGCGAGTGTGCAGATATTGCGACTCTCTACCCCCATCTCACCCTCTTCATGGAGGAAGGCAGAGGGTGAAGGGTTAGGGGGTGGAACCCCTTCCTACTCCTGTTGGTTCCTGCAGTCTGGGTTCACGGGTATTTTCGATCTTTTCCGCCGGTGTCTTGGGAGTGGGTCTCACCGCCTCTTGAGGCGGTTATGAAAATTCACTCGCTGGAGTAGGGTAAGTTATCTCAGTAACGGCCCCAGGTTTTGTTGATTACCACGATTTGATGAACGCCTGCAACGGTACTCTAGGTTTTACAGCGATAAGAATTTCAACAGTCTACATATTGTCTACATGATAAATATTTTTCTTATGTCACTTCGTTTAATTAAGAAGTGGCAGGAAACTAAAAATTACCCGTAAAGAAAAAAAAAAGTAACTACGGCTTTAAAGTGGTGACTTTACAGCAAACCGACTCTATCTGGAAACTGCTTCCTCGTTTTCGGAAAAAAAAAAGTGCTCACGTTGACCAAAGAATGATCACCCTTCACGTTATTTGCTTTGACGTGCACAGGGTGGTCTGGTAATTTAATTTGTGGGTACTGACTATGCCAAGTGAATCTTATATTAAAAACTAAGCAAAACATATTATTTGGTAAAATGTTTTTAAGACCCAAGGGCACGGTCTACAGAAATTTTCATCACCATATTTTTATTTTCGTACCAGATATTTTTTTCTTATTTGTGCCATAAATTATGACAAGTATTGTTCTTATGAAACTTTTTTATCTGTCATTGTTTTTTTTTTTTTGCGTAATGACTCATAAACGAC
Source organism: Medauroidea extradentata (assembly GCA_003012365.1). Lineage (NCBI taxonomy): Eukaryota > Metazoa > Arthropoda > Insecta > Phasmatodea > Phasmatidae > Medauroidea > Medauroidea extradentata. The sequence continues at coordinate 5,675 of PNEQ01100574.1, read as the reverse complement.
AAAGTGTGCATGGTACGGTCACAGACTAAATAGTAATACAGACGTGAAATGTCGTGGCGGCTCGTTCGATATAGGAGAACTTGGCCGCTTATTGGCTGCCCGAGGCTGTAGACTCCAGCCCCGTGTCTGTTTGGCTCCTGCATGTTACTACAGGTTTCCTTTTTGCCTGGCTGCCGACTAGCAGAGCAGCTGCCTCACGCTGATTGGCAGTAGGTGTTTCCGCCATGTTGCTGGCCAGGGAAGCCATTTTGCTGGCGTGTGTGACTGAGTTCGCCTTCCTGCCGACTATTTCACTTCTGTATTCCTAAATATTCTGTGGTACGGTATTATGTAAACCACTGAAATCAACTGACACACCAAACTGAAAAAAAAAAAAAAAAAAAATTCGTGTATGACGATGTTGTAGGCTACAACGTCTGATGTATAAAAACAAATTTTTGAATTGGAAAATATTGTTGAAAATTGAAATAAAAATTTAAAAATTTTAAGATTAAAAAAAAAATACAACAGATTTTTATTTCTGATTTTTCTTATATAGGAGACGTTGGAGTCTATAACACCGTTGTTCGCTGCATTTTTTTTAGTTTGGTATATCAGTTGATTTGAATGGCGTACATAACGTGAAATGCAAATTTTGACGTTCGTGAGTCATGACGCAAAAACGATGACAAAAAAGAAATTCATAAAACCAAAATTAGTCACAATTTATGTCTAAAAAAGTATCTGGTGCAAATATAAAAATAGAAACGATGAAAATTGCTGTAGACAATGCCCATAACGAGAAAAGTTTCAATAAAGGTCCGAAGAAAAAACCAGTGAAATTCGTGGTATGAACAGCATCACATGAGTCTGCGACAAAAATAAACTTTGCCAATGTTGTCAGACCATTTCTTTACGAGAAGAATGACGTAGTAGTACGAACAATCTGCCTTACATTACCGCTCACTGATACTTTGGACGTATCTCGTAAACTTTTACTAAAGAATACTTTTTTTTTTTTAACTTAGAGTCACTTGTTTACGCGGCCGAGTCAGTTTCTACAAACAGCCTTATCCCATATTTCCACTTCTCTGTATTTTTGGAAATGTAAAGTAAATTTTCTCTTAAATCAAGGGCCTGATGACTTTTTATTAAGTGTGTGTTCTGCTCAGTTCTGGTCACTAATTCGCGTGATGCAGTTCGTATCCGCTAATTACGTGACGTAGTGTACATTCTAGGGCAGCCCGAGTTAAACCCAACTATCTTCGGTGTACTACATATTTACATAAAAAGATTTATTTATTGTTCATGGGTGATCGCTTTAATCACGACTTTTACGTCCTACTTCTGAGAAATTTCTACCCGGGATAAGAATATGAACACTAGAGTGACATCTGCGTTTCAAACTCTCTTAAGTGAATTGGACTGTTACAGAGTAGCCACACTTTACAAAGAAAAATCCCTTGACAGAAAACCAAAAAAATGTCTTTCTTGCAAGCAAAAATAAATTCCTTGAGCATTACTTCAACAGGACTTCCAACAATTGATAATTAGAGGTACGTCAATTTCGCGGATTCATGTGGCAGTAGCCTAGATTTCAGTCCTATACACGCACTGGACACAGTCGGTTATTCATCGGCTTACAACCTTACAAGTGAGTGGCACCCGATAACTATATGAATTATTTCCTTATTTACTACTGGCTTGTGGATAGTCAAATGCGTTTTGTGACAGCCGCCAGCTAATCACACACGTGATTATGAAGTATACATTTTGGCGTTCAACCTGACCTGGAATGTATCTGCAAAATTGACGTACCTCTATTGATAATCTTTTCTAACACACGTTTGTGCTCCAGCCAGTGACTTCACGAAAGTTTCGCGGAAAGAACAACGAACTTGAATATGAAGCATAATCACAACTATATGAGGGTAAGTTTTTTAATCAAAAAATATAATATCTTGCTTTCAAAACTACATTACCTTCGATCCTGTCTGTGACTTCTATGGAAGCTCAAAATGAGTCGGGCAAGAAAATTCCCTGACATTTCCCAGATGGACAAAAATTACCTGAAACTTCCCTGGTATTTTAAGGAGGCCACAATTTTCCTGATACTTCTAAGTTCTGCTAGTATCCCAGGTCTGTGGCTACCACGTGTAAATATGTTCCATAGAGTAGTTAATCAAACATAATGCCCGTTTCACAGTATCTCGTACAGCGAACAATCGAGTACACGTAGGTCTAATGTACGGTCGTAGAAGAACAGGTCTGGACACTCGCCTGGAAACTTGACCCCCTTGTTGTTTGGCTGTAGTTCACTAAGTTCACGACAATGCTATAGGTTTTTGGCGCTGCTGTTAGGGCGGTCGGCTCAAACTCCGCCCACTTCCTCCCCACTAAGATAAACAATTTATCAAACGTAGTTTTTATCAACTTATGAAATACTTCTTTCGTTCACAAATTTAAGAAAAGGCTCCAGCAATCTTTATTTACTTTATAAATTTAACAATGGAAGAAAGTGGACGGTGTTTGAGTCCGACCGCCCGGAAAACAGCGCCAAAAAGTACGACATTCTCGGTAACTTGACGAACTACAGCCAAACAACAAGGGGGTCAAGCAAAATACATTGTTAGATAGGCGAGTGTCCAGACCTGTTCTTCTACGGCCGTGGTCTAATGTACAGAGATGAGGTTTGGCTCTGTACGCCTACCTTCTCTGTGTCTACATCATCGACGTGCGCAGAACTAGATTAGTGGCGGTGCCATATCACCAGATCCTATAAAAGATACACGAGTAAAAGAGCAAAGAGTTACATTATTGACATCACAAAAATAATTATTCAGCATATAATAAACCACTAAGCCTAACATAACAGTATATTTAAAAGAATGAAACCTATGTCAAGTTGTATATATTTCCATACAATATTGAAATAAAATCATTTAAAAACAAGTTTATAATTCCAGAATAAGTCAATTTAAAACCTTAGGGTAATGTGATTAACATAAGATTCTGAACGAAAGGGCCATCTGTTTGGAAATGCAGTACTTTACTTAGAACATTTTGACATCATTTATGCTGGTGAAATAAATGAAATCATGCCAACTATGATACTCTAATCGTGGTGCCAAGGCAACTGTGGCACCTGCCTTGCGCACGCCTATGGTCTACATCACTGTGAATCTAACTCACAGTTTCGCTGGCGCGCAGCCACAGCGACTGGAAAAGTTCGGTCGGTGCAACACGAGACTACGCGAAAGAAGAAAAAAAATAACTTTTTCTGCCGTACCTCTTGAGGCGCATTTCGCCATTTCCTGCGCGATTTAAAGCAAGTTCGTGGAAAAGGTTGGCACCTTCGCTCTCCGCGAAACTTTTTACTGCACTATGAGTAATTTCTCTGCGGAACTTGGCAAAAAAAAATAGGGGGTAGCCCGCTCGAAGTCCTAACGCGAGCTTGAAGTCGTGGCAATAAACTCTGCGCATTAAAATATGGTGGCGCAATACGGTATTTTATGAGGAACCCCGTTTCTCCTTCAGACGCTGCACCTGACTGGAGTTAAAAGCTCACTTTGTCTTCGTTACTGCTTTGTAATGTGCGTGCTTCTACTTTGGCCTGCTAATTGGTGGGTGGCATTACATGAATTTAGGGGCCGTTGTGGTGAAATATTCAGATGACTCGCCTTCTCACACTGTAATCTGGGCCGTACCAACACAAAAAAGGGAGGGGTGTCCATCCCACCTTAAGATGAATCCGTTATCAAGTCAAATAATTTGTCAAAAGTATGTAATTTTTTTTAACTGTACTACACATAAAAAAACTATTTTCAACACACACATATATTTCTCATGTATCCGTTTGAGATGGTTTTTACGATTTGAGACCTTTTAAGATAAAAATAATAAACAACATAAAAAATAAAGCTTGTAGCCTTAAGGCAACGTTCATTAGTTTAAAACTATCTTGAAATTATTTGTTTTAAAACAACACAATTTTTATGTCGAAGAATTCCTGCACATTGTTTTGTCACAAATACATAAGTATTTGTACCTTTTTAACGCTATATTCCTCATAGTCTTTCTGATTTTTGCTACCAAAGTTCAATAAATATATTTGTTAAATCAAGCAGAATACTTTTTTAAGAACTAACGGTGTATTATTTTTGCCAAACGCCTAAACATAATTGTGCGCCGCGTAATTGTTCTAAGTTTTGATTATTTTTTTCAAGTCATTGCGATAAAAAACCACCAACATGAAAAAAAAAATTTTTATTGGATTGTAAACTCCCATTGCTACAAACATTTTAAAATCTCATGAAAAAATTACCTCCTAGCATGGCCCTAATAGAACTTAAGAGGTCCACCCACCCAGACGAGGCGCGCTGACAAGAGATGGGGCGCGCGAACGCAGAATTGGAGAACACGAGGCACACACTGAACTTGGAAATGGCTGGGTGTGTGCGGGAGGGGGAGGGGGCGCTAAATCACTGTTCCTCTGCGTCGGCAGGACCCATCCCGTGTAAGCTGCGCGTGCAATCCATTTCTAGACTTAACGCGCATCGAGTTTACCCCTCCCCCCACATACTTACACCAACCATTCTTTACAATCTGCGCCTTTCCCCCTTTTCTCCCAACCGAGCCGCATTCGGCACACAACCCTTCCACCTCATTTCTCGCAGCCTCCCGTTCTTTTCGCTCTCCTCTGACATCCCCTTCCACCCTGCGCAAGGTTCATCCCTTTGTAGCACTTTTCGTCCGCATTTATCACTTCCCGCCATTACGCTAAAATCCCTCCCCGCGAGCACGTGGCTGGCGGGGCCCCGAGCCCGCCCACGACGGAGACCCTGGGAGAACGTCTACTCGTCCGTGTTTCGCTCTCAGCATCCTTGCCAGAGATGAGAGAAAAATACAGCTGGAGCGTTAGTAACCCGTGCTGAGATCAAGCTGTTTATTTACGTAACAATATGGCGGAGTGCAATCAGCTGTTCATGTAGGTGTAATGAGAAATGAGGTTATGTTTGAACAGCGCACACCTATATTATACATGTTGCTATGGTAACCAACCAACAACGTTTACCACATATAAATATGGCGTAGTGCAATCAGCTGCTGTTCCTGTAGGTGTATTGAGAATTGAGGTTATGGTTGGACAACCCAAACCTAAATAATACACATTGCTATGGTAATCAACAAATGTTACCACGTATCGATATGGCGGATGGTCCCCTCACAATAGTACACACGACGTGCACGCTCCATCAATGATAACTAGTGTTAAAAACGTTCTGACACAAACACAGAAACAAGAACGCCAATAATCACAATATCTGTCATATAACCGAAAACAAATACCCATAAAACGCAACCAAGGGACCACAGAAACGCGAACGCTTGAAAAACGAATTGGAATGTGGGTACCTATCACCATACGATTTACACAGAAGCAAACTATATATATATATATATATATATATATATATATATATATATATATATATATATATATTGTTGCGTGCCATGTGCCTGGAGGCCAGTGGTCGGCGGCTGTTTCGTAACACCTTGAGGGCTGGCCGATGACTCAAAGCCCGGGTGGCTCATAGTGGGAAAACCGCCGCACCTACGTCATAGATACCTGTCCCAACTGCGTCTTAACCCTTCGAGGGTGGCCTACGTGACTAAAAGTATATCCGAAACATGAT
>PNEQ01100573.1:0-13002 GCA_003012365.1 Medauroidea extradentata | reverse complement strand
AAGCCTAAACACAACATATTGTGTAACATTTAACTAGCGACTCGGTGGCGTAACTAGGATTTGTGTAAGATGGGAAAGGGAGGGATTCATGTGTGGAAATTTAATACAGGAGCACCAATCACCCATTTAACAAGGGGAGGGGGGCAGAGATCTTCTGCTCAAAATTTTGGATTTTAAGGTATAAAAAGGTATTATTTAAGCAATCTTTTTATTCAATCTTTGAATACACTGCTGGGTTGGAATATTATTTGTTTTAGGATTTTACTATTTCTTCTACGAGGGTCGGGGGGGAGTACGTGGTTACACAGATAATCATCCCCTTTGCTGTGCCCCTGAAGTCACTAATGCATATTTAGTATTTGATTTTAGCTATATCGTACATAATATTGTTTGCTGAAATAATAAATTGTATAAATGGACACATTCTGAATGAAACTATATCCTGGAAAAGAAGTTATGACCTGTTTATCTCAAAGAAATATTTCGGACTCTTGCACTGGTATTCCAAGCTTTGGGGATCCAAGCACACCAAACGGCAAAGATAACTGTATAGTTTTGTAGTAAATGTTCATGCAAAACCCAGTCGATCATTGTCAGTTGATGGTGAAATTCATTGATGCATTTCTTGTTCATTTCAGTATTTTAATTTCCTTGGAGTGAGAGAAAATTAACTATATTTATTATTGAACTTTGGTGTCATAATCAGGCTGGTGACAAATGCCCATAGTCCCACACCCCCCCTCCTTTTTGTGACTCAGCCGCAACTGCTCTGAGCAACCATAAAACCTAAAAAAGAATTTCTTCAAACATGTTAAATTAAAATTTTTGAAATCCACTTAAGTATTTTGTTGATGTCAAATGTGAGTGATTTTATAAAGGATTATCTCAAACAAACATAAAAGTAACCTTATGTTATAATTGCTGTTTGATGACTATTGTTTTCAAAATACATTTTCTGTTGTGTATGTTTTAGGACCATTGTGTTTAATGACAAAATATTGTCTGGGAAGATTTTATACACAGAAACAAGCACAGATAATCAGGTGTTTGAGTTTGAAGACTCCAAAACAGCTACAAAGGTATCAACCTTCACTCACAAACATATAATTGACAATTTATTTTATTGTAGTTTCACAACAAATGTTTGTAAAGATATGCAAGTTCTTTCATTTTGTCAATGGGTTTCAATTTATATGCGTTACGTAAAAAAATTTTTAAATTTATTCACTTGAACTCTTTTGTGATATTTTCAAAGTTTCAAAGTAAGTTTAGGTGCTTACGATGGAAAGATTCTTTAAAGTTTAATTCACTTTTATTATATTACGTTATTGCAACATAAAATGTTTATACTCTGATAAAGTATCTACACAAAAAGTTCAAATAAAAAAAATCCATTTTAATAATATGCATACTCATTTGAACTCGCGAGAATACACAGTTCCTGTTGTAATGTCACAAATATTGTATAAACCTACCCAGTGTTCTCCCCAGCACAAATTTAGAGCTGGGTGGTTCACGAGACCAGCTGGGTGCATCATGGAATAAGCTTGATGGTGTTGATGGGAATGTCTGTTTCTTAGACGGGTGGGGCGCCCGACAAATTACAAAATAGGCCTGGGGAGAACACTGCTACCTATCAAATGAGTAGACAGAGGATTGAGGTATTCGCAGGCTGGTACTTCTTGATTGTAAACTTAATGGAAACTTAATGGAAAAACCTGTTCTAGTGTACTGTAGGTTAGATAGGCAACATATTAGTTGCTCAGATGAGTAAACCACCCGGGATCAGATAGGGCAACTTTAAAAATGGTGGGATTAATACTCCTTAAATACATTCTTTCTCTAGTGAATAATTATCAATGGATTCTGCACTTTCACATGCAGCAGTTGGTGACACAGGTAGTGTTGCCTTTACAAAGCAATGAATTTTTTTTGTGATTGCCCGCATAGTTTCCAAGAAGAATCACCATTCCTAGCATGAAAGTAGCAAGCAAGCTAGCACACTTCTTAAGCTTTGTATTGTGTAATGTGTATTAATTTTGGTTTGGTTTGATAGCTCCAGAAAAGGTTGCTTAGCAACATGGATACTATATTTTATTGAAAAAAATTTGGTTTGGAAATATTTAAAAGGGGGTATCAAATAGAGGAATACAAACGTAACCGTATTACTCTCGATCGGATAATGTAAAATGTTTGTAAAATATTTGAAAATATTATGGTCCAAAAATTAATATGTTTTACGAAAACTTAAATAATTTTATTTAACATTATGTTTTTAAGTGGGTATGTGGCAGTTGAGTGATGTACACAAAAAGTGACCATTGTTACTGTACCACAAATACAGTGCTCTATTTACCTTTAATTCATTATTACAAACACTTAACGTTCTCTAATAGTTACCTTGTACATTACAGAAGTTCTTCCTATTTTTGCGGACTTTATACTATCAGATCAAGGGATACCAAATGTCGGATTGAGGAATTTTGAATTTTTGGCTATTGTATCGTGGGTCGTATGCGTGGCCTATTTCAAAAAATCTGTATTAAGAAACCGTTTACGCAATTTTATTCATACATGTTTCTTAACAACAAGGAAGATTGGGGAATTCGTCCAGTATATAGATATCTTGGTTTAAATTATTAGTCTACTTTTCAAAATTTTTAACAAGAAATTTCCTTAGCAGATTCGATCTCTGGTTACTTACGCCTACCCTAAGTAAACCGGGAATAATGGCATACTCAACAGGGTTTCCGAGTACTCAACACGTATTGTTGTGCAAGTGCTCTGTTGCATGATGTTTCGCTGGCTTAGGCCAGCTTCATCAGGAAGGGAGTTGAGGCACACTGAGTAATGGCAACAGAAAACTCACGTACCAGTTGTAATGCTAACATTACAATGCAGAATACATACGCCTCACCACAAATACACTCAAAGAATCAATGGTCACAGAGCAGACACAAAACAAGCAATAGCCGATAAAGTGAACTTGACAAATCAGTTGCAGCACACGCTGCATCACACGAACAAAACTTTGATGTCTGTTTTCAACACCAAAATGGTGGGAGCCCTACCACCCTCAATAAGTAGCTCGGAACTAAGGCGCTGGGAACTGACTCATCAATACGTAAACAAATCTCGACAACTCCCAGGTCTCGGTATCAGATAATTGTTAACATAGCACCAGAGTACTCTTGAACTCCTGCATCTCCTCAATTTGAATTTTCCTCCCCATCTGATGAAGCGGGTCTAAGTCTGTGAAACATTGTGCAACTATGCACACTCACAACAATATGTGTTTGCCCTTTATGTGTGGGTCAATATCAAGAATTTCCAGCCTGTGAGTATCTCAACTTTCTGTCTACTTGTTTAATTGTTTGACCTAGCAACCTAAGTCTTCTTCACATACAAAACCTACCTATCAATGTAATACAGTAGTCATGGTTAGAGATGATGGTTTATCGTGGGAAAACTTGACTGTTTGCTGGGTTTCAACGTACGTTCAGCTTATGAAAAGATTACTGTGCTTAGAGTTTTTAACCTATTTGACTAAGCTAATAAGAATCCCGCTATGGTAATATTTGATGCCTACTATTGGTCTGCAGACAGCTAAGTTGTGTCAGACGTACATCATCCAATCATATATGTTACAATAAACTACAGTGTTTTCAAGGGTATGTTGGTACAAAAATTTTTTGCGTAATACTGTCATCTCTAGTCATGGTGTTTTATTTATATAAAGGTCAATACTGTTAGTGTATTTGTTAATGCTTTCTCATTTTTCATCCAATATTCATTTAATCGTGGCTACAACATTGTGACTTCAACATTCATCACCAATCTTAAGTGGTTTATATATACTGTACGTGATGCTGCTATGACTTTTGGCACATCATCGTCTGAACTATCTTAGTCTCTATTGTTTTGTAGTTAAGATGTATAGATTTCTCCCACTGTCATTACCCAGTAAGGTTAGGTACTGTTCAGTCATACAGACAGTGACTTCTTATTTGCAAATGCAATTTAAATTCACAGGTACTGGAAACTCTGTATGGTGTGTAAGCTAAGCACACTGATTGTTGTGTAATGATTTTGTATCTAATGAAATATGCGGAAAAGTGATGAGTGAAAAAGACCATTTTTGTCTTCTGCACCCATCTTTACATCAAGATAGTGTTGCTACTTCATGAACAGGTGGCTAAACTTAGGAACATTAGTATTGGTGTTGAGCAAAATGGTTTCTGGTCACCGGTTTAAAATTTTTGTTGATTCTTTTACAGTCACCACAAACCAATTTGTCAACAAAGCTAGTGTTTTTCTGTAGTCTATTCACGGTCCAAGAGGAATAGGTCTTGATACTGCGAATGCTCTCCAACAAGAGAAAGTGACTCCATTTTTGTCACAGAGTGCTAGTAGTAATTTAGTGGAAGATTTGCCTTGTTTACATCTGGTGATGTTATAATTTTTACAATTATTTATATAAAATGTATATATGGTAAGCTGGTATTGTAGATACATATTTTTCGTATCCTATCCATAATGCATTGGCATGAGTGTGGAACTGTTTACATAAGTTGTCTGAAAAAAAATTTTTATGTACTATTGTTTTAGTAATCACATTCAAACAAAATCGATTCTTTCCTGCCCTACAAAATTTTAGAATCATAGCAATGTGTGCCTAAATGTAAAAGATTGAAAAACTAAATTTTATGGTTGAAAATGTGTTCCAATACAAAATTGTGTATACAGTGTACATTATCTGGGTTTTCAGTTTTCTTATTGTATAATGTTGGCAATCCGATAACAACAACAAATTTTAAGCTGTGAAGTCTAGCCAAGCGAAAGACAAAACAAGACTAATCTTCCAGTAAAGACTACTAGCGCTGCAACAAAAAAGGAGTCACATTTTATTCCTCAGTGTCCAGACCTTACGTTCATAGACAGAGAGTCTATCAAACCAACCATTGGAGGGTGTAAAATTTTTTTATCATCAGCCATATGAAGTTTCAGGTGGTTATTTTCTCTGTGCCATTTTGTTCCCAGATCTGTTTGATAGCCTTGCCTGAGTTGTTCCATTATTTTTCTGTCCAATTACTTTTGTGTTACGCAGACCATATTATTTGACAGATGTTAATCTACTTAAACATTATGTAAACATCAATTTTGTGTGTGGAAATTTCATTTTTAAGGATAGTCAAATTTAATAATTAATTACAAGGAGTTGATGACGGTAATGTTTCGCCAAAAAGTTTATCTACATTATTCTCTTGTAATTTGATGGTTTATGTAACATGAAAGTGTCTTGATTAATTTTTTTTAGAGTTATATTTAAACTAACCGAAAGTTGTTGCAGCATAGGAATATCTTTGTTGCTTATGCAAGAATTATTTTTTCAAGTCATATAAAAGACCAAGTGCTATAAAACTGTCTCACGATTTGGTTGCAAATAGCTTATACGTTGACTAATTTTTGTCATGTGAAGAACACTATGATTGTAGCTAATTATTTCACTAAATATATTTTGATTAATTAAGCAATACTGTACTTCGTAACTTTCTGTGTAGAAAGAATCACTAAACAATAAAAGCTATTTTCAGAAAAACTAGAAGATGGTTTTACAATTTAGTACTTGCTTTCCTTTAGGTTAAAAAAATGATTGCAAAAGTGCATTGTTGAAATAATGAGGTAGCATTGTTTAGTAAAGATAGTGGCTAAGCATTTCTCTTTTAGAGTGTTGTGTAATTACTTGAAAAAATAAGTAGATTTTCATTACTTCAGAAAGTCTTTAGAACGCTAATTCATTTCTAAAAGTTGTATAAGGGTTTTTTTGCAAGTTATATTATTTGTGTAGGTGAGTATCTGTTTTTGTTATTGTTAATTTACAAAAATGTAATATGTTTTCTTTGGCATTTCCTTATGAAAACTATAGGCTATACAATTTTTTTATTAGACAGAAATATAAATAGAGGTAATATCTAAAAGTTGAACAGTATTTGGTAGTAATATATAATAATGAGTTTCCACTGCCAAGCAGCTAAGTATGCCTCGGTATGGGGGAAGTCATCAAACATACAGTTTACTTCTTATTGCTACAGAAACCACTCAGTATGGTGTCAGAATTGGCAGCACTTATTGTGTTTACCTTCTCAAAGTATGTACAACAGATGCAGCTTACACTCTTACAATATTCATACGTTGGAATGCTGAGCAGTATGAAGCCGGTGTGGTACACAACATGAATGGATGTGGATGCTGTGGTTGTGGTTGTTTTTGTTTATTAGCAGCTTTAGCTGTTAGAACTTTGCATTTCGTCACACAGTGGATTTATACTACTCAATCTCTCAATATGTATTTTCTGTAAGTGGTGGTGCACAGGCGTAACATTTTTCATTTAAATGCGGAAAAATTAATTGCCGCGACACCACTTAACTTATTCGTATTATGTTTGTCTACGAAAAGAAAACACACTTGAAACTATGCTTATATGTTTTCAAACATTCAGCACTCTTGTTAAAAACACGATTTTCGGGCCTCTCAAAATTGCTAAAAACTGGATTTCTTGACTGCTGTAGCTCTGAAAATATTACCTGAATTCGTAAAGTGCAAAGCGAGAGACATGTGTTAGTCTTTAATTCATAATATTCAAAAATAAAATGTGGTGGTTACCAATTAAAGTCCCATAGGAAAAAGACAACGAATATCTTGCATGCAGTTTGACGCGGTGCGAATAGAGATGATATGCTTCTCGTCAAGCGCTAAGCTGTTCCCACGGATCAAAGGTGGAAATTAGACACCGGCGAAGAATTTACTTAATTACGGTCAAAATACTATACGTTTATAATCCTATTCTTTTCTGTAATTTATATGCACGTCGTACAAGCAAGAAATATTTACACACAATTGCAAAATATTCATGCCTATACAGTTGTAGTCGTGCTTGTTCCGCTATAATTTTATGTGTTTAGTTAACACAGATAAAGTAAGCACCTCACAAGAGAAATAGTGTCAAATGTAATTCTATCAACACTTGTGGAGACACTCTCCGCCCAGCGCACATCCTTGGCAGTGTAGGGTGGAGAGATAGCGTGGTGCATCAGGCCGTGCTGTGTTGCAATGTCAGCAGTGGCCGATCACCTGGCTCGCCTTGTATTGTTGCCTAGTCACAGCAAGGTTGTTGCCTAGTCACAGCATCCTTGCACTCACTGTGTGGCTGCCGCTGTATCTATCATGCGCTGCATTGCACACGTTATGTGGAATTTTTACAATTTTTAAATGTTGTGGTACTCTTTATGAACGTATTAAAGATCTGTACCTCACACAAATACCTATATGTAGTAGTATGTAGAATTAGTGATAAACATTTTTTTTATATAAAAGGCACATGGTGGTTTATGTAGATTATTAAGGTGTCTTGAATATACGCAGTTTTAGTTTTCCACAGTTTTTCTGGAACGAAATACCGCGGATAAAGCTGTACCTTTTACCGGCCCTGGGCTATTTCTGTCATTTTGAGGTTAAGTGCTAGGATTTAAAATTTTGTGCAATTTACTAAGATTGAACAAAATATGTTAAATTTCTAACAGTATTTTTTTAAGTAGTATTCCTAAACAATTACCATCCAAAACCTAATAATTTATAATATTTCACTCTTTCAATGCTTTATTTTATATTGATAAGGTAAAAAGTTTGTAACTTATAATTATAATATGTTACAAGTAAAAAATGCATATTTAAAAACACATGGCCAATCGCTATCGCTATAGTCCCTTTACTCTTACTTTAGAGCTCGTGTAAACAAATACATGTAGGTTAGTAGTTTGTGACTGGTCGTCTTACAAGCACCGCATTGGTATGCTTCTGAAAGTAGTTCCCATTTACTGGGATAAGGACAAAGTTTTAGTGGTTTTCATATTAATACAGCACCACTGATTACACTAAAATTAACTTGGCGCGGTTTTTTCTGCCATTTTCGGTGCAATATTAACACTTGACCTTATTTGTCGTGCTTTATTTCGTGACATACGAATGATACACTTGTTTTTTTCCTGTACCTGCAGCCAACTTTTGCAACAGACATGTCTTTTACTATGTGTAGCATTTTCATTTTGTCAGTCAATCTAAGAACTTTGTGATCTCTCTTCGGTTTAGAAGAATCACTACAGCCTTTCTTTTTAGGAAATATTACGCTGCAGGCCACGGAATCATGTGTAATTGAACACAGTACATTCACTTGAAGGCTGTGCCCTACGCGTGGGCAGCAAGCGGGCAAACGAGACAGTGTGATTAAATACACATGTGTGTTCTGCGAGGAAGCAGTTTGTGAGCAGGCGACGTGGCCCGTGGGACAAATCAAATAATTTTGTTTTGAAAGCTTGCTGCGAGCAACAACATGTATACGAGTGAAGTACCATCGTCGCCCGCACATTCAACACAGCATCGCTTCTTTGCTGCTTCTGCCCACATCGCCCGCTTGTCATCAGACTTACCGCACACACCTAGCACATTGGCTAATGAAGCAGATAACAGGAGCTGACTATACAAGACTAGTTTCTCTCGTGCACGGCGAGTGGCGCGCTAGTAGTTCGTGCAGCACACTGTGTGCGGTGCGCATGAAAATGCTAATTCTTAAGAATGTCATATATATGTGTGTGTGTGTGTGTGTGAGTGTATAAGTGTAAGTGTATATATGCATATATTTTTTTTCTCGTTGTCAACCGCGGTTGGTGAAAACTTTGGATACGAAGTCTGCGGATAAGGCAGGCAAAGAACCTGAATTACTATACTCCCTTTATTTCTTTCTGCAAGTAATTGAATGTACTTGAGAAAATTTTGGATTTTAATATTAATGCTTTTCACCCACTTCAAATTAAAAAAACATTTAGTAAATAAAAATAGGTAATACACACTAAAACAGCACAAGCATCCATTGTGATAACTAGCAAATACAAAGTTGATCATGGAAGCAGCCTTGATACTATTAAATCAATACTTCTTACTCATGAAATGAGCAACAGGAATTTACTTTTACCGACTTCTGCAAATTCCGATCATGTCTTTTATGATTTTTTGGTAATTTGAAATAATTATACTAACAAAACCCAGTATTAATTGATTTTTAATGATCTAATTATAATGTGAGAGATCTGCTGCCATCCATCCTGCCGCCCTTGACCTTTCGGTGCCTAATCCACTTGTATGGTCGCGCATTAAGAGTTTTATACAGTCAATTTTTTTTACATATGGTGCATAGAAACAGGGAATACGATAAGTCGACTTTAACACGTCCGTCAAACAACTCATCATCTCTAGGCGTTAAGTACTAAACTAGCATGCAGTGTTTTTGTAGAAAGTGTTTTTGTAGAAAGTGTTTTTCAATGAGAATTCAAGCAATGACTCTGTTTTTTTCTTATTTGTGGAAAGTGTCACGAGGCGGCATTTCTGGGCGACCAAGGTGACGTAAGAGCTCGTTCGAGACCCTAAGTATTGAGGCAAAAGGAACGGTAGCTGCCACCAGGAGAAAATTATCTGCCTTCTCCAGGCTAGCTCGATAGTATGAGCAAGTCGTAAGCTGGTATAACGACTACCGTGCCTTAGTCGTCGAAACACGAGGCAAGGCTTTACTTCTGAGGTTAGTGGTGCGCGAACGACAGTATCCTGGAATTTTGGCGAGGAGGACTAGGAGGATAGCTTAAAATGGTGGCGTCGTAACACATAGGGCATTAGCCCTAGACTCACACAGCTACTAGTATTTTGGGTAAAGACTTTCCCTTGTAAGAAGTTACTATTAAATTTTGTACTTATATCAACCATTAGTTAAACTGGTAGTTCTACACACACAATTCAGCAAGAACTAATAATGCATCTATAAGGTTAGGGGAGAATACTTAGCCACAAGGCCATGAGAACTAAAAGAATAGTTATTCTATTATAGAGCACTTTATTTTTATAATTTCCTAATGACTTACTTATACAATTATTCAATTCTTTCAAGTTATAATCACGCTGCAACATAAACTACAATATAAACAATATTTCATCCCGAAAACTATCTTTGACCACTCCAAGGTGGACCCTTGTTAAAATGTCCTTGAGGTCGCTATGCTCGCTATTCTCAATTTTAAACAATTTAAACCAACTATGTCCCATAATAAGTATGGTCTGATTAAAACTATCAGTTCCTTGCATTTACATTTCATTAACATATTTCAATTTCATACATTGTATGTCTGAAGGCTGCTACTCTTAAATGTGCCAATGTGCTGTACAATTTATAAACTCTACCCACGAACTGGTTGTATATACTGTTCCACAACTTAGCAGGTTATGTTGAGAATTAGGCCAGCTCCTATTAGTATCTATGAGGCTTTAACAAGGAATCTCCCTATAGATACTTTGGTTTATATATTAAACAAGCCTCGCACATACATTTCATGGGATACCCTAGCGGCTCTTTCAGTAGTAACCTTGACCTGGCTACACAGAACTTAAGAGGGTTGAATTTACACATTTCCATAATTTATAAAATCAAATAACCCTACAATAGACCAGAAAAATACACATACATGTTCCGTCACCTGTAATGATCTACTATAAACAACAAAATTCATTTCATTTACTTGTTTTGAATCAATTGAAGACGTCGTCTAATCATAAAAATCTAGTTTAATATCACTACCTATTAGGGACAAGCACGTACACTGACTGTCTAACCTGAAGCTCCACCTCTGCAACCACTGACTACACAACTGACTGATCTCCGCCGACTTATCGACGACCAAGCTGAACTGGTCTGACTGATGACTGATCCCCACGGCCTATGCTCGTGGTTCCTATATCTCATGGCCACGCCCTTGTAATCCCCAACATCTGTCAGCTCCTCGTGACGCCCTGTCTTCACGGGCCTCCCGCCATGTTGGTTCTCGAATTACAGGTGTCGGAAGTTTTCTCGGGAAAACGTTATACAGGATACAGGGTATTGTCAGAGCACTATTCCAATATGATTGTCACACAGCTCACATTTAATCCTTACAAAATTCTGTTTTCCATCGCAAACTGTAGCAATACCTTCACATTTTTTCTAACACTTAGTGATGAATTAAGGCGTAGTTTCAAATTATATGTGGTAAAGTTCAATGTGGGTTTGTAGTGTTTTGTTTTATGATTTAGATTTATATTTTCTCAGCTACAGCAACGTGGAAAAGTCAATTTGAGCACTTTGAGGAGCTTGGTAATCTTTAGTTATCGGATGAAATTTTAAGACCATAGGGACATTGTTTGAACTGTGTCTTCTTTTCGTAGATAAACACATTGGAAATATTTGTCATAGTTATACAAGAAAAAATACTTTCCATACCACGCTACGATACAGCTCACATGCCAGGTCCACTAATTCTTTAATTAAGATTTTTTGAGTGATTTGTGATAATTTATATGTATAAGTGAACTGTGTTGAATTGGTGAATTTCTTTGAGGACAAAATTTTTCACGTTAATTATTGATTGAATTGTTAGCCTTGTAAGCTAGTAGTTAGTTTTTCTTTCGTTTCCTCCCTTCATCAGTTTTATAGACCCAATACATCACTGTAAATGAACTTACGAGAAGAGATTGTAGTATCTGCAATTATTTATTAGGGTGACGTGGACATCTGCATAGAGAAGCTGTGTACGTTGGATTACGATGGCAGCAAAGCTCCGCTGTCGTGTGGTAGCAATTGTCAGGACTCTCCAGTGGAGTATCCTGTCACTGTAAGCCTGACCAATGATGTGGAGAATGTGATAACTCTGCCTGTTGAATCTCCTGTCATCTTGTCTGTTGATGAGACTGATACTGAAGTGATAGAAAAGGAGCCAGAGTCCAGTGGTAAAGAGGGACAGGATGACACTGTTGCAACAAACAGTGGAGGTGACGGTACATCCCTAAGGAAGAATGAGGTATAGTAACCATAACTTAGTTTTTACAGTTATCTTACTTGCAATGCCAAAGAAAAGAAAATTATACTAGGACACAACTGGACAAATTAATTATTCAGTTGCTAAAAACTAACATGACACCAATATTTTCACACTGGTCTATAAAATTTTTTTCCAAAAAGTAATTCTTTTTAAAACTTGCCCGTTACTTGATTACAAGCTACATAATTTATGTAAGTCTAGTAGTTAGTAAAAATGAGACAACTCTATTTTTTTTGGATGAAATAGTTATATATTCAAGTAGATGTAGTTGTGATGTAGTACAAAAGCGGCCTTCGAGTGTGGGCATGCACAAATCCACATGTGTACATGAGCATGGCTCCACGGTTATACAGTATGACCATGAAGCGCGTTGTCATTATGAAACGTACTGTACGGAATAAAATGTGAACATGGAGGGGAAGAGCATGGGCAGTC
Organism: Medauroidea extradentata; assembly: GCA_003012365.1. Classification (NCBI taxonomy): domain Eukaryota; kingdom Metazoa; phylum Arthropoda; class Insecta; order Phasmatodea; family Phasmatidae; genus Medauroidea; species Medauroidea extradentata. The sequence goes on along the minus strand of PNEQ01100573.1, from coordinate 619 downwards.
ACCGTGCAACGCATTGTCATTTCAGTAGGAACGGAGCAATGGTCAGTTTAACAGTGCATGTTTGCGTACAACGTATATGTGAGAAATGGTGACTCTGTGTTGGCAGCGCAACATATACAGTATTTCATTGTTATTTTGATGTTGGCTGGCATAGAGCTGTCCCAAGCTGACCAACCATCATTAAGTGGGTTGTGAAGTTGTGTGGCACAAGTAACATTATGAGGATGACATTGTCAGGTGCATCACGGAACACTGAGAACAGAAGATAATACTGGAACTGGTATAGAGGAGTTTCGTGACCAGAATCGAAACTTGCATCTGGAAAGATGAACGGCATCTTCCTGATTTCATTTTCACCACTTAAACGTAATGGCATTCCCCTACGAACATTTTCACATATGTTCAACAAATATATTTTGTTATCTTTCCTTTTTATAGCAATTTTATATTGACAGTGTTCCTCGTGGTCATACTGTATGTACCTGTCTCTGAAAATGTTGCTTAAAGCAGCATATGGTACTGTTACAGTGATTTCGAAAATTATTTTTAATGCAACATAATTTTCATATCAAAGAATCCCTATGTAGGTTTAACACAAATACATCCTTCTTTGTACATA
>PNEQ01100568.1:0-54029 GCA_003012365.1 Medauroidea extradentata | reverse complement strand
CCTGGTCTCGCTGGGGTCAGGTAGTTGCCCTGCTGGCCGGATGGTACACTCAGCCCTCCGCATTCCTGCGGCCCGGCTGAGCTGGCCAGGCGGCACACACGTCCCTGACCTTCGCATTCCTGCAGCCTGCCGCTCAGCGCTGTGTGTTGCCAGCACGCGGTGAAGGTCCCTGCTACCTGCTGCGGGTGGCCGCTACAGCTACCTAATACTCATATCAAAATTTCGCTGCACGGTTTTGACACTTATATGTTACAATTTGTAGCTGAATTTTTTTGTAGAATTATACTGAACGGTTTTTTAGATTTCACTACCCAAAGTACCACATTTTTCGTCGTGAAAATACGCAAAAATGAAGGAAATATTTTTTTTTTTTGCTGGCGAATGGTACATTATTTAGAAAAAAACGCGTCCACAGTATTGTGCATCGTGTGATTGCACATTGACTCAAATTTTTTTCAAAACTTTTGGTTAAAAAATATTTGAGTTATTGGCACTAGTCTGAAAAAAACTCGGGAACAAGCCCTTAAATTAAAATTGTATTACATTTCGTATTTTTCTGGTCCCTTTGATATCGCAGCGAAACTAGCGGCAGAAATTTTCCTGTGACAAACTCTCCCACAAAAAAAAATTTTTTTCTTCCTAACCTGTAGTGGAATTAATCTTACTTAAGTTGGCCGTCTGCCCTGGTTCCCGAATAGAGAAAAGAGCCTCGGCCGATAAAAGTTTATTCCAAAACTAATGCGTGCGTAAGTGAGTTCTTTATGTGATTTGTGATATAGGGAGCACTTTTAACGGCCATATTGTCTAGAACAATGATTTTAAAAAATTACTGATTATGATATTATTGTCCGACCTCTTGGCTCAGTTGTTCCTGGCTGGTGAACCAATGGTGAAGAGTGAGTGAAGAGATTTTGGTCAACGCTTAACGTGGAGGTATTTAGTGCTGCTGAGAGGAGACATTACGAGTATGGAGCAGCGCCGGAATGAATGGACAGGGGAAACGGGAGATCCCCGAGATAACCCGCCGAGCAGCGGCATCGTCTGGCACGATTCCCACATGCGAAAATCCGGGGACCGACCCCGCCGGGACTCGAGCCCGGATCGCCTTCGTGGGAATAAGAGGTCTGACCCCTGTGAACCAATGGTCCCGGGTTCGATTCCTGGCCGGGGAGGTCAGTATTTACAGTTGCCTCTCTGGGTTCATGACTGGGTGTTGTGTTGTGCCCTCGTATACATACTGTGGAACACAATGGCGAACCACCGCAGAACCACCTCGTTTCGGAGAACGTCGTGTTTTACATCACCCGGCGCTCTCCGTGGTTCTAAACCTTCCTTCAGACAGAACAATCATCACTATGACATTGTACGTTAATTTTTGAGTTCAGTAGGGGCTACAATCTAAATACAGTTTGTTACTTAGAGTACTTTGTTTGTATAAAAAAGTGGCAAGAAACTATGAATTGCCTGAATATTAAAAAGTAACTCGGAGTTCAGAAATGCGCATCTTACCGGTCGTAACAGGTGTGTATATCCATTTCAGGCCGTTCATTTATTTTGAAAGTTTATTTTCACGCTGCCAAAAATGGCGAAAATGGGTATTTTTGCGGTCCTTTTTTAATATAAAAATCTTGGTGCAGAATCTTTCAAAAGGCATAGGCGTCATAAAATAACAGGGTCACCGCTGAACATCTCAATAGAGACGAGTACTGTAGTCGATGAGAATACTGCAAGGTAGTTCAGTGACTACCGTCTAGAGGCTAGGTAGGGTGAGGCGTGCTGTGTTTGCACTTCTAGGCTTCGAACACGAATAATGCGTTCACCCAGGCGGCCGCCTTAAGGCTGTTCAAGTGCGATAAAATCATAGTTTAAAATTTTTATATAATATTGTTAGTTTTGTAGACGATACTTGACAGTACAGTTTCCTCTTACGAATCAATTTTAGCTGGCGTAGTTTTTTCATAACGTTGAGTCAAAGTCAAAATTTGCATGGTCTGCTGCCATGCATAGTGAAAACCAATTGACTTACGTACGTAAAATAACTCACAGTGAAATAACATACTATGGGCTCCGTAATAAAATATCTGAAAAATCGCACGGACTGGTTTTGTACTTTAAAAAAATTTATGAATTTTCAACTTTTTTTGTACTTTAGTGATTTTTTTAATTCAAAATATTACGTTGTGGATTATCTTAATGTTTTATTGCGTAGCTCATAGGATGTAAGTTCACAGTGAATTATTTTGTTTAAGTCGGTATGTTGGTTTTTTCACTATTTGCATTGCAGCGTAACAATCAAATTTTGACTTTGACACCCCGTTATGAGAAAACTACGACAGCTAAAATTGTTTCGTTGGAGTAAAATGTACTCACAAGTATCGCCTTCAAAACTTACAATATTTCATAAAAATATAAAATTAAGATTTTATCTCACCTGAACAGCCTTATGAATGTTACACATAGTAACCTACTGGGATTAGGTAGGTTTGCCTAGTCTAAGTAACCAGGCTTACTCGCTCACTACTTAAAGGTATAAAATTCTGCAAGCATTTAAGTGTTTCTTGAATTTTTAAATTTTTATAATTTTTCACGGATTACTATTTGAACGTATCGAGCTTGACATTTTGCCGTCTCCAAGACAACCTCGTGGTTTGTTATAAAAGCATTTAGATACCCACATGCGTAGCATGCATGCTTTATGCTTGTTATCAATATATTATTTGCTTTATTTTCATCTGTGTAAGGCGTGTGGTAATCGACACAATTCTGTATATAATTTTAATCTGTGAGTAAACGTTTACTATGAATGTAATATATATAGAAGGGCTTGATGCAAGAAGGGGATATGTAACATATGTAGCTACACTTCTGATATATAAAGGAAAATAAATTCATTTAATAAATTATGCTTGATTATTCGCAGACGTATGTTACGATCATATTAAAAGAACTCGTATGCATAAACCATGTTTGGAATATTTTCTTAATAAATAAATTGTATGGATTTTTTTTTTTAATGGGGGGTAGTTAACGAATGTTAGATAGGCCTTTCTTCAACCAAGCCATTCCATTGTTACGAAAATATTTCCCGTTACATACGGTTTGACAATTCGCATGATTTATTATTCCAGTTAAATATGAGCAGAAAATAATATACTGATTTATTGTTCTCCTGTACTTCCTCTAGCAAGACTACTGAGCTTAACGAGTATTCGTAAATTTCGAGAGGTGAGTGTGAATACATTCGATGTGAATTATGAGCTGGGAATTGCGAGTGAATGCGTGTGCAAGTGTGAGTGGTTATGGCAGTTATTTAGGTCACGACTTTAAAGACGAGCATGTGCTACACACAAAACAAGTGGCATTTATAACCAGGTAATTCTGCAGCGAATGGTTACTCTCCCTACACTCTTAAAAAAATTTGTAAAACTTACAAGGATATTCTTTGTACTTTTACAAGCCCTTGTAAAATTTTGTAAAATCATTACTTTATGAAGTTACAAAGGTAAACTTTGTATTACTATAAAGGAATTCCTTGTACCTATACCAACAGTTCCTGCACTGTAAATTATTTTTTAAAATATGACAAGGCACTTCTTCGTAGTTGTACAAACTTTTGTAAATGTTGAAAATATTCCTCGTAAAATCATTAGTTTATAACGTTAAAAGGATTTTGTTTGCAAAAAACTTAGAAAAAAATGTGTAGCCTACAAAAATCTTAAGTTTGCCGGAAATTACTTACGCAAAGATCACAACCTTTGATAAGTATTTTTCTGGAATAAAGTGAATATTTATATTAATTGCGTGCTTTAAAAGAAAGAATTATTACTGAACTTTACAATGAATGTATACAAATAAATAAAGCCTAACAGATACGTAAGTCACGGTGGTATAGCTGTAAGATGCGTAGATTCTAAGTATGGGGATAGTGGTTCCAGACTTAGCACCTTCCGGCTTTTTTTATTATTCTTTTATATTTTTTCAAAATAATCTCTTGGATACGTCCTTTATTCAAAAGTTATTTGATAAATAAGTTCAGTGTTATTTATGAAGTACAATGAACATTTAAATTAATAGTTTTCCTTATTGAAAGTACAGCTACAAGGCTAGTTCTTGTAATTTTACAAACATATACTTTGTATTTTATTTTAAGGATAACCATTGTAGTTTTACAAGAAATGTCTTTGTAAAAGTACAAAAACTTTTTTACAGTGTATACTGAAGGCAAATCATGTATTCTGGTTTTTAACAAGAGTGTTTAAGTATAGAGTCAGAATTATATCTGTTGACTGGCCGTAATGAACCTGGTAACAAACGTTCAGTATAATTTATCAACCTTCAATAATTTTAAAATTGAACCAAACTAACACCTGACTTTTTCTAACTAAGATTGCTACGCAAAATTAAAGTTGAACAAAACGCTATGTTTATTTATGTAAGCATATTTATTTATGTATGCAGTTACTTAAGGTTTCATTACCAAAAAATGTCACACGTTCGTACGAATAATGCTTGGTGAGTGCGTTTTGAGAAAATTTAACTAATAGTTTGCAACTACATTTGTACTTCTTTTTTTCATCACGAATTAACTGGTGGCCCAGAATTATAGAGGGAATGTTTATAATGTTCGTATAGTTTGTGTTGTCGACTTAGTTTATGTCTCTGGTTGGAGGCAGAACGACCGTAGAGGACTTCAAAGAATACTAATAAATAGTGGCTATTTGATGTACAGATATGAAGAAGATATGTCAGGCAGAGTCACCTGTCTTTTATGTGGATACAACAATGTGCTGTCTTGTTATCACAGAACTGATAGGTGGTACCTGAGTGTGTGTACTTGTTGCAGGCTGCCAAGAAGAGAGGAGCCAAGGTTGTCAAGGACATCTGGGAGGAGAGCGATGAGGATGGAAGAGTGAGATTCGCCCAAGTGCAGACGGTAAGTAACAAAGCCTCATACTGGTTAAAATATTTCACATATTTAGCCCGTTAGACTCGTGACCTCACAGACAGGACATGAATACAGGTTGTTTTTTGTTTTGTTATGAAACACAACATAAACCTCTAAGGGCGTAGTGTTTGTAAAAAAAGAACACTTGTAAATACAATTACAAAGGTGAAATGTTTACAAGTCATCAACCATAAAAACAAAAAATTATAAAAAGAAGAAGCAACACCTGAAAAGTACATACACAGTCATGATGCAGACTAAGTACGTGTTGACAAAATACAATACATTAATTAATTAAAGAACACACAAACATAAATATATACTAATAAATATATACATAACTCAACATTAAGAATTTAGATATTCGTCCAGTGAGTAGAAGGTTTGTGCTTTCAGATAAGCCTTTAATATTTAATAAGTTAATTTTTTTTAACAAATTGGGATTTGACTGAAACATATCTTTATAATTATCAGTTATAACTACAGTAAACAAGTAAATACTGGAATAATAAGCCCCATTTTGGAAAAGTTTTAAGGTATTTGCTTGTTCAAAGTAATTTTGTGAAGTTCTTGTACTATGGTTATATATATCCTGGTTATTAGTAAGACAGGATAAAGAAGAATAAATATACCGACAGATCATAGTAAGTATCTTGAGTTCTATAAATAATTTACGACATGATTCTCTTGATTTAACTGCACTGAAGATTCTTATAGTATTTTTCTGGAGGAGAAAGATTTTATTACTATTAGGTGCAAATGTCCAAAACATAACGCCATAGGACATTACTTCATTAAAATAAGCAAAATAAATAATTTTGAGACTTGCAGGAGATATCAAAGTTGTCAGATTCCTGATAACAAAACATGCTTTACTTAGATTATTTGAAATAGTATTTAAATATGATTCACAGGTTAATGCACCGTCTAAGTCCAAACCAAACAATTTAACATACTAACAATTCATTACCGTCTGATTGTTGACATTGATTGAAAAATGTAGGTCAGATTTATATTTAGTATGAAATTTAATTAACCTGGTCTTGTCAACATTCAACACAAGTTTATTAGCAGCAAACCATTTGGACAATCTTGCGAAAGCACTGTCACACAGGTTAGATAATTCATTAGGATCTTTATTATTACAATGATGCTGGTATCATCAGGAAATACTATTACTTTGGATTCGTGGTTCATAGACAGAGGTAAATAATTGATAAAAATCCAGAAAAATTAGGGCCACAAAATTGAGCCTTGAGGAACTCCGTTAGGCCTACATACATGGTTCCAGTCTGGACAAACTGAATTTCCAGAGGAATTATCCAATAAAGTTACTTTCTGCTCCCTTCCTATAAGATACGAAGTAATCCAGTTGCATGCATTTCCTCTTTTACCTATATGTTGAAGTTTTCCTAATGTTATGATTTACACAATCGAAGGCCTTAGACATGTCACAAAATAATCCAACCAAATGATTTTTATTATTTAAGGCATCAAGAATATACGAAGTGAGGTCAATAATTGCATTGTTTGTAGTTAAAAAAACGTACTGATTTTTTACTTAATATGTTATAATCATCAAACTGGGAATAGTCTTTTAAATACATTTTTTCTATTATTTTAGCAAAAGTAGACAATAAAGCAAACGATTTGTAATAGTTTGTAATGGTTTTATCACCTTTCATATGTATTGCCCTAATGTTAGCTAATTTAAGTCTATCAGGACATATACCTGTTTTAAAAGGATGATTTATGATATGACGCAGGGGTATGCTGATTGCTAATTTCGTCAAAACCATAGGACTGTTTGGTGATCAAACTATTAGTTACCTCACATATTTCACTAGGTGTAGTTTTATTAAGGATCATACTTGGAAGAGGCAAGGAAGAGTCATTGGTATTCATAAAATTTCTGTACAACTGATACTTATTTTTACACGATATTCTAATACCATTTGATAACCATGGGTGTTTAATCATGTTTTGACATTTTATCATGACCATGGGAAAACAATCTTCAAAAGCTCTACAAAAAGTATAATGAAATATGTTGCTGCACAATCAAAATCTTTCTCCACACAGTAACAATTTAGGTTAATTTCTTGAAAGGATAGGTCATTTTTCATAAACAAGCACACACCTTCCCCTGCAAGTTTTTTCCTGCAAAATTTTGAAACCAAAACGTACTCAGGAAAACTGAACAGTGGAAACTGATCACTAATTAAATGATGTCCAGTAAGACAAATTATATGAATACTATTTTGTACTTCAAATTCAGATTTGCCAATTGATATTACAAATTTACTGAGTTTGTTTCACATACTGCAAACGTTTTGATGGTTGTTGATATGCACTAACATATTCAGCATGTGAAGAAGGACTTGCTGGATGGATGCTAATCCTAAAGTTGCCTAGGATTTAAACCTCACAGTCACGCAAATACGCAGTACGATTATGCTACCACAAAAATAGGTGTTAATATAATGATTAGGCTATATGTCGTTTGTACACCAAAATAAATAATTTTGTTCAAGTGTTCTTATTTTATTACCAAGTTTTCGTTATATCCATTTTTTGCCTTCCTGTTTGTTTGCTTGGCACAAATTTTGCAGTCGATTTTACACTAACTTACAGATGAGCTAGATAGTTAAAACTTTAAACATAGGTAGCTCAGAACTGAATGTCAATGCAATGTTTACTCGCTTTCTTGTCCCTAAGCTTGTTTGTTGTCTGTTCAGTACAAATTTCGCTTGTTTAAAATCGATTGCAAAAGTTCACACTCAAGAGACAGAAAATAATAATAAACATAGATATGCCACTATTTTTTTAAACGGATTCAAGAGTATAAAATAATCTGTCATATGAAAATACTTTTAATATTTAAAACGAAAAACGTAGGGTGCATGAAACAGATAATTGGCGCATGAATGGTTCACTTTAGTCACCAACAATTTTATTGCACTACAAATGATATGAAATGCTGTGTTTTTTTCTCAACGACAGCTTTTCTTTACACCCCTTGTTATTTTGTGTTGGATGCGGCCCACGTTTCCCGTTTTAAATGTTATTAGTATTTTGTAGGAGAAATTAGTTCATACTTTATAGTCCGTTTTAAAAACGTAGTTAGTATATTAAAAAAAGTATTTGAATTTTGTAGTTAACAAGGTATTTTCTTATAACTTAGTTAAGTAAATTTACCTTACACGTGTGCGGTAAATTTCCATTACCTGTAAGTGTTATTTGCTGTCCTTATATGTGACTTCATTAAAAAATGTTTCTTCAGCGTGCATTACGTCGTTGTTTCGGTTGTCTCGCCTTTCACAATGTGATCTCCTCGGCTGTAGTGATGTGTTGTTATGTTGCAGTTCGGCGACACAACGCACACCTTTGTCGAGAGACAGGACTACAACGGCTTGTTCTTGCCTGGCTACAAGACGTCCTTGGAACACGATGTCCTGGCACACAGCCTGTGAGTCTTTGCTGCTACTACTGCACGTATATTGCGGTACCGCGGTGGAAGAATGATTACGCCACTACGACGATCCGGGTTCGATTCCCGTCGGGGTCGGTCCCCGGGTTTTCGCGTGTGGGAATCGTGCCGGACGATATCGTTGGTCGGCGGGTTTTCTCGGGGATCTCCCGTTTCCCCCGCCCTTTCATGCCGGCACTGCTCCACACTCGCCTCATGTCACCCCTCACCAGCGTCGAAGACCTAGATGTTAAGAGAGCGTGGTAGATAAATAAACGCTGAAATCATAAATTGATTTCTACGCTTTTTTTCGAAGCCAGTATGGATAAAATACTCAATGACAATCCTAGATAATGGTATTTGCTAACTGTATGAGTAAATATTTATCCAGAATTACTAATTCGTTACGCGTGATGTATTGCGCCGCAGTTAAATGCACGAGGTTCCGACGTCAGAGATTGTGCCTCAGAGGTTCGTAACACTCGAAACAATTTTGTTTAAAACGTTGGCTAAACCTGTTGTCTAGGATTGCTAATGATTAATTTTTGCAAATTTTGGCTTCAAGAAACCTACAGTTATAGATTAATGCTTTTAGCGTTGAATTATGTACCACGCCCTCTTAAGCGCTGACCAAAATCTCTCACTCACTCACTCACTATTGCACTCTCTCTGTCGTATTGCACAATATGTCAACCACACAGTGTAAACATTATTTGTAAGCACTCCATACCGTAGTATAGGAGTGTTAAGAAAGTAAGTAGGGTAAAATTGTTTCCTATACCTCAATTGTGTTTCTACATATTTCAAGGAAACAGTGAGGTGTAAACTAATGTTACCACACTCGTGTAGTAACAATGCTCAACATTTTCTCTTTTTAAAAGTTGAAGAACGGTAATTTTCACCGAGCCAGGGAGCGCAACGGTAACACGTGGGACTTCTATTCTGGAGGATCCGGGTTCGATCCCCGGCCCCGACCACCCTGTTTCCGGTTTTCAGTGGTTTAACGAAATCGCTCCAGGCGAATACTGGGATGGATCCTTAACAAAGGCCATGGCCGACTCCTCTCCTAGCTCCTGTCCTTGTACCTATGTCACCTTCTCTAATTACCTCGCTGTCGACGAGACTTTAAGCCCAATAACATAACGGTAAGTGTCCCATATTGTGTTTGGATTAATTACTTTTACAACTAGTTAGGAAGTTTTTCCCGCAGTGTAGGTGACTTGGGACTAATAAGTCTGGCTTGGGGAAATTTTGCAAACATTTTGTAATTTTCTAAGTAAAAATTTATATGACCAGCCAAGAACAATTCTATAAAACTGTTTTTACCATGACTAGATGTAGTTTTTTTTAACATACTCCATTGCGATGCAGATGCCCGTTAAAGAAAACTAAAGAGAATTGAAGAACCTAAATAATCAGAGTATGCTTTAACCAACAGGATGCACTACATATTATATGTATGGAATCGGGTTAAATAAAAGGATAGCCAAATAATAAAACAAGAAATAAAAAATCGAACGCTACTAAGTCAGACAACTTAGGTTTGAGTCCAGCTTTGGCAACAGGACAAACTGTGTTTGAGTAACCTCTTGCGCTATAATCAAAGTTACAAAATTACGGCATATTATTTTTTTTCTATAAACACATCTCACTAGTTTACTCACAAAGTTGAGGAAAACATATTTTTAGATTTTTTTATTTTGTTTTTCTGTGTACATTTCCATATTCTTGAAAACTGCAATGAACTTTATCTGTGCGCTTGTTTCCCTCACAATTTTCAACGTCATATGTAATGTATTTAGGCTAATCAACGGGACGACTACGTGTTGAGAATAAAACAAAGTTTATTTATAAATTCGGCACTCACGTCGGATTTTTATTAGTCTGTGAATCGAATCTCATCTAATTTGAATGAAATACCTTACCGTCATTCCTCTGCTAAGTGCAAAAAAAAAATTTGGCATAGTTCACTGTTTGCTGAAACAATGTTAAGATGTTACCTGTGTCTAACTATCCTGGTTTTATGGCCTGGATAATATTTCCTTGGCCATAAGAAATGTATGTGTAGGCTTCTGAAAATTCTTGAAAACTCAGTATGTTTCCATCCTTACAAGACTAACCGGTTGTCATTACTAAGCCAATATAACTCAATTTTTGTGTAAATATTTAATTTGCTTGTTTTGTTCATAGAATATAAGAAGGAAAACAAAATAAGCGAAAAAAAAAATACAATCAAGAGTACACGTTCACAGCATGGTAACACTAAAGTTTCTGTATTTTTTTTTTTTCAGACCTCCAGGGAAGCTGGACTTTGTAGACCACGTGGTTGGAAACCAGCCGGAATTGCAGATGGAAAATGCAGCCCAATGGTAAGAAAATATTGCACGTTATTAGGTTAATTTCTGAGTCTACCACAGGGACTGCCAACATGGCTGAATGGCTTGGGTTTGCAGTGGCGTAGGAACAATTTTCAACTGGAGAAGGGGCGGAAGGGGGAAGAATATAAAGTGGGAAGGGTAAGGATATTTTTCCCCGATTGGAAAATTTTGAAAAAATCTCGGTTCAATGTGTTGTTTATACGCATTTTAAGCTTAATGAGAAGTTTGAAGTATTAATAAGTGTATTTATAATATTTTGACAAAAATTCGTCACGTTATAAAAGTATATACTCAGTAATTTAACTTAACAGAGATATTTAATTTTTTTACATGACAGCGGGCATGTAACCCCTTGATCACCCCCTCATCACAATTCCTACGCCACTGCGATTTTGCCTTTATATTGGGCCGCATATTTAGAATATAGATTTTGAATTTGTTAAATAAAAGATGCTGTCTTCACATATTATGTAATCCGTTAAGAAGCATAGCGAGCCACGCCTAATTATTTTCACGTGAAACCTTAAACTTAATCTCGCTTCGTTTATCTGCGCAAAGCATACACACTAGAGAAACCATAATTTAAAAGATTCAGAATGCTTGATAAAATTATGATTCTGAGGCCTCTCAAAATGGCTTAAAAAAAAAAAAAAAAAAAAAAAAAAAACCAGCATTTTTATACTGCTGTAACGCCACAATACCACCCGGATGCGTAAGATATGAATAATGAACGTACGTTGGCCTTTTATACAAGCTATCCATAAATAAAACTGTAGAATCACCACCAAACGCCCAGTAGGAAAAATATTTCTACAAAAACATTGCATGTCAGTAGCCGTTGCGAATAAAGGCAATATGGTTCTCTTCGAGCGTGGCAGTCTGACTCTTATCATCGCCTCAATCACAGATCCCGTGATATGCCTCTTAAGGGCTTGTTCCCGAGTTTTTTTTTTTTTTCAGACTGGTGCCAATAACTCAAATATTTTTTGACCAAAAGTTTTGAATAAATTTGAGTCGCGTTTTTTAAAATAACGTACCATTCGCCAGCAAAAAAATTATTTCCTTCATTTTTTCTTATTTTCACGACGAAAAACATGGTACTTTGGGTAATGAAATCTAAAAAACCGTTCAGTATAATTCTACAAAAAATTCAGCAACAAATTATAACACATAAGTGTCAAAACTGTGCAGCGAAATTTTGATATGAGTATTAGGTAGCAATAAAAAAATATTTTCGAAATCACTGCAAAACTCCGTAACAAGGCCTTAACAATTTAAATATTCAAGACGTGTGCAACTTGTAAACTATTGTTAGTTATAAATTCTGGCATTTTTATTCATTGACGTGTGAACCCGGTCTTCATTTGAATGAATTACTCCTCTTTAAACATCTGAAATACATTATTAAAGCTAGTTTAATAAGTTACTTACCTCTGAATGCATGAAACTTGACATCAGCATCCCACGAGAACAACAAGGCAAGAATATGTAACACAAGTATTTATCAATATTACAAAGGATCAAAAGAATTTTTACACATTATTGTAAAACGCTTCTAATAATTTTCTAGAGCTTTTAATGCTGGTATTTCTCTTTTAAGGTTTTAATTTTTTGACGCCAGCAAAAAATATTTTTTTTATGTGAAGTAGATTTTTTTTAAGAGTGAGTACTGTACGTGCACAGTTAGAGTAAATTTTTCAAATACTCCAAGGTCAGTTATAAGTTACGAGCTGCTGAAGTAATAAAATGATATACTTTATTTCATGAAATTGCTGCATTAAAAAAATATATATATATTTCTGTAAAACAAGCACGAAAAGTTTGTACGACTTGGACAAATTGATTTATTTCCAGTATACAAGATGATCCTAATTGACTCCTACAAACGCTATGAGGCGATTCCCTACGTAAATTAAACGTAAAACATTTTACGAAAAATTTATAAAGGAGGTATCCACCCTTGAAAATCCATGTCCAAACATCTTAAATCTGTTAATAACTATGTTTATTTAAGCAAGGTCTCGTTCGACACCTGAGAACTGTTATGGGATGTTATCAACCCATACACCAAGAAAAAAATAGGCTAGTAGGCTATATAATTGTTTTAGCAACCAATGTTTGAGTGATTCTTGAGTCTAGGGTATTTTATTGAATTTTAAGACTTCATAAATATACGCTAATACACACATCACGTTGCCTAGATGTAATTTTTTTTTTCAGGCGAAAAGTTTTTGAGACAAACTTGTTTGCAAGGGTGCACTTAACATTAACAGGCAGACGACGAATACCTGGAGGCTGTATTGTGTTTCAGCGTGTCTTTATAAAACTATGAAATTTGCCAAAATACGTTTACCTACGACAAGAAAACATTCCAGAGGATGATGGAATGGTGCATTCAAATTTACACAACAAAACAACAGATTTTCCAGACTGTGCTAGACAGAAACGAGATTAGGACAGAGATATGTGTTAGACTTTGCTACAAAGTTACGTCTGTTGAAACGATAGGGTTGAACCACTTGAAGTCTCTTAGGAAAAGCTTCATGGCTTGAACGCAGATAAGTGACGTGAGATACTGCTGAGCGTGCCAATGCCACTCACATCGCTTCCTTACTTCCGCTCTCAGGCGCGGGATAAAACGCCAGGAAGACAAAAGCTTACGGCTGTTTAAATGCAAATTTTCCTTTCAAAAGTTTGACTATTTTTCACTATTCTGTGTCGCCACAATCAACGAAAATGTGATGAAAGCAACTGGAAAATTCCGTATAGTTTTTAAACACGAGCACGTACATTTTAATATAAATATTTTGCCAAAATAAAAATATGAACCGACTACAATGTGCAACTCTGGCTCAATTGATTTCCGTAAGTTACTGCGACTCCTTGAATCGATTTCATTGTAATAGGGCAGTTATTTCGCCTTCAATTAGTAATCTGTGTATAATGTTCGATTATTTTTGCTTTCAATTTTATCATTACATAAAAAATAATTCTACATGCAAAACTACAAAGTGCATTTTCATGACAAAATCTATATTGTGGTCTGAGCCTCGATAAAATTTGCACCTTATTGCATGAGTGTGCGTATTTAATTCCATTTACAGCCATAGGCGTAATTCTGGGGTGGCCGTTGCCACCCCAAAATTTCGTTGATAGAGAACATAAAACTATATTTCTTAGCTTACGAATACAATTTTACTTGTGCATTTTCCACTACACTGGTTTTTTTAAAATTTAGCTAATGATATAAAATAATCAGTAAAAAAGTGTATGCATAATTTTGATGGAAACTGTTCGATTTCTACCCCACTTTTTTAAAATCTTTTTTACCTGGTAATGCTTGCCACCCCAATCAAAATGCTCAAATTACGCCCATGTTTACAACGCAACCAGACGCAACGCAGGTACAAATTTGCGTTGCGTTAATAAAAAGCGGTATTTAATTCCCCCTCCCCGGTGCCTTTAACAATGCTTATAAGGTACAAACCAACGCGGTTATATATTGCAATTTTTAAATTTGAGTGGCAAAATATATAAAATTCAAATCCTCATCATTTCAATTTTTTTTTCTGTACGTTGGGTCTGCTTTTACTCCTTTCACACTTAATATTAACATTACAAAAATCCGAAATTTACTGAAAATATAAAAAGTAATTTTCCAGAACCTTGAACACATGTAAGGTCAAAATTTCTGATTTTCTACTACTTTCGCGATTATTATCTTTTTAAACCAGAAAGAGAGAGGAAATCGTAATAAGGTCTCATAATTTTCATGAAAATATTGTTTAAAAAGCTATTTTTAGCAACAAAATATATTGGTTAGGCTAATTACGTGTTAACTAAAATTTCTGTAACTAAAAAATGACATAAACCATAAATATTTTTTTCTCAAAAAAGTAAATAACACAATCAGCAACAAAACTGGGAGATGGTTTTTAGATCTACTATCTTGTAACCTTAAAAACACAATTCTCACAAACAAAAGTTGAAATGGCGACTTAAAAAAGAATTAGTAGAAAATTCTACACTGTAAAAAGAATGTACGTGACAGCACAATCTCCACACATGTTCGTGCAATTTTACACGACTTATGTCAGTGTCTTTTAACAGTACATGCCGGTAAAAATACAATAAAATGCATGTATTTATAATAACAGTGCTACTGTACATGTATTTTAACACAATTATGTGTTAAATTACCCGTACTTCAAAGGAAATAAATTAAAACTAAACAAAAACAAAATACAGTATATTTGAAATTAACTGGCAACTTGGTGAAAAATTTGAGAAATTCTTTTTCTGGAACCTTAACGTGAGTTGTACCTGTAAGATTTATTAATTTCTTAAGTGATTCGTATCTTACAGATTATCTCGAGTAACTTCCGACTGTTTTCAACTAACGCACATTTCTGACCCTGTGAGGATTCGAACCCACGACCTTAGAGATAGCAGTCAACGACCATAACCACAAGACAACCAATGGTTGTTGACTAATTTGGTTTGTGATACGGGTTTTATTCATTCCGGTCTGAATAGCCATCTAAATTAGCTGTTTTTTTTTTTTTGCATTAATTGGGATTATTTTAGTAAGATCTTCCAAATGCGCAAGGTAAGCCTTTTCCTCTTTCTTACCGCGTATTTTTGCTGAATTATACTACTAATATATCGCACGGCCTAATAATTGGGCGACGGTCAAGCTTATTATACCAAGTCAACTGCCGTATTGAAAATTTGTATTTCAAGTAATTTTATACAATTTTTTTTTAATGACTACAATTTCGTTTAGCAAAAATATTTTTGAGATGAACACAGTAAAACTGGAGTAAAGTTGGAGTTCACACACACGGCAACAGGTTTTGCACATTTTTAACTGTAAATCTACGCGAAAACCACATCGTAATAAAATATAATAAGTTTAGGTGCTAGTAAATACTTTTTATACATATGTGATAATGTATGTACGTCAGAGATAGTAAAATTGTTAAAGCTTTCTGTTTAAAAATACGCTTAAATCGTTTACTTGATATGCTACTATAACCGCGCAAATTTCTCGAGTAAATTTATAAGTATTTTGCCATTTCAAAACTGCACTGTGAAACAAGCATTTTTGCATTTGAATCAGTGTATTTATACATAGACAATGCGGTTATAATACACAAAGTTACGTGTAATATTACAAGATGTGACTGTATTTCTACACGTACATTCAAAAATTTAATTTTACATCAACTTTCTAGTAAATTTGTGTATACATTTGTGTTTTTTAATCAAAGATCTGTACATATTTTGGATCAGCAAGAACAATTGTGTATATTTACACTTACTGTCATTGTATTCCGTAATTACACGTACAAAAATGTAAAATTACCAGCTATTTGTACATGTATTATTACACTTTTTTTTACAGTGTAGAACACGGCTGACTAGTACTTCCCATTTAATTTAAAATTGTAGGTGGCCAGTTTTGATACCTCCTACTTGTTTTAAGTGAATTAAACTGATGACAGTGAAGGTAACCATGCTTTACTTTGCCATGTGTTGCAGGTACGAGAGGAATCTAATGTTCCATAGGTTCTGGTCCGTAGATGACTCTCAGATACATACTGAGTTCTCGGCCTTGCGTTCCATCGTCATGACCAACTGGGACGAAACTATAAAGGCAAGAAATAAACTTACTGTTCCTTGCAAGAAAACTTTTTGTTCTTATGAAGTCTCACGTAACTTTTGTCCATTCGAAATACCATGTACTTCGAAAGACCTTAGAAGAGCCAAAAACAGACAGACCTGCTGTCCCCAACCCTTGCCAGCTTCCCTTTCTAGAACTGACCCTGACTGATAAATAAACACTGGTTTAAAAAATTGTGAATTTTTGATGGCGGCGATGGGTTTACAGACGGTCGTTCAACTTCGCGTTGTCCTGAAAGTCACTGTTGCATTTCGGACACTTTATATAATGATTACAAACAACTCGGATTTTCGACCACATGCCAAATGCATTATTTCGAAGATTTTTTTTAAAGAAAGATACCGAATTTTTCAATTGTTGCTCAAAGTTAACCAGGATTACTTTCAACTGTCATAAAGCAAAATTGCCGATTTGAGGAACATTTCTATGACTTAGGCATAAGCAGAGTGGAAGTTAATGTCTCTGTAAATGCAGTATCTTTTCCATTCTCTATCCAACAGCACAGTATCATTCGTGCTTCCAAATATAGTAATGATATTAGTAAATAAATTATATTTCATGTGAAATCGGAGTAAAATATGAACGTAAAAATTATTTTTAGACATAAAAAATAAATTAATTTGCAGTTATGTATGGAAAAATGTAACAACTGCCCTGAGAAAAATAATTTGTAGCAGGATCCATAATTTGTCGAAATAAGAACATCAGTTAGGTTTAGTAGTTCCTTGGTAACTACCAAAGAATATATAAATAATATAAATTATCTATATATAATAAATTACTTGTCTTGCTGTAGAGATGCTCCAAATCGAGTGAGTAACCAGAATTGGGAGGGGGGGGGGGGCTATCTGAATATATCCCACTTCGAAATAAAAATGCACTACTCGAAAATAAATTACCGGTCTTATATTATAGTTTAGGTACAAAAACTGCTTAAATTGCATCATTTTGTACATTAAAGCAAAAATTTTTCCGGGGAAGAACCCCCGGGCTCCCTGCTTCATGACATGTGATCCATATCCCTTATTGTGTTGTGAAAATTCTCAAGTAGGTAATCCCCCCTCTCCAGAACAGACAGAAAACCAGGCTATGCCCGTGCTCCAAATATTAATAGTAATTGATCAAGTTTGCTGATCCTATTTTAATACAATAAGTAGACTATTCCTACAACAGTCTACAAAAATGCATTAGTAATCACAGATACAGCGATGAGCATTTAGGGGGAAGGGGGGAAAAGGGGCAATTTATAACTTAAAAAAAAGCAAGATTATTCCTAGAGAGCCAACAGTTTGTTTGAATTACTACATTTTTACCTACAAATAAACCAATGCCTTTCCAGACTGGTTCTGATCTACAGCAATTTCACAGACTATTAATGTCTCCTTCATGCCCTAATTGTATATTTTTTATTTAAGAGGGGGGGGGGGGAAGACGCCCCCACCCTCATGGATCTGTCACTGAAGTGTGGTGATGATGATGGAAATCCAGCTAGCTAACTTTTGAAATATATGCAAAAGTTACTTTATATTTTTATGTTGTTCAGGTTTTTAGGAATGATAAAAGAGTGTTTGTTTTTATTGTTTGCCTGGTGATCAGATGCCAATAAACGAGCCAGCGCCAGGGAAGAAGAAGAGTCAGATAGAGGAGTATGTGGAGTATTACGGAGGAGCTGGAGTCCAGCATATTGCACTCAATACACAAGACATCATTGAATCTGTGAGTACTCCATATTCACTGTGCCACCCCTCACGTCTGCTAGCAAGGCCACCAGCTTACATTGTTGAAAGAAAATAATATTAACATAGCAATTGTTCCAGTATGGGAGAAAATGCTCGTTATAAAGATATCATACAGACCAAAATTACGTTCAGCGAATAAGATGAGAGGGCTGAAATAAAATGTAGAAGATTCAGTACATTAAAATATTAAAATTTACATATTACCTAAGAATATGTTTAACAAGTTGTTTCAACTATTTACATACATACTGAATTTTTGAGAAAAACAATATGTAACACATCTGTCTGTATCTTAAAATATGCATGGATTATTTTAGTTAGACTAATAAGCCTAAATTAAGTCCTTCTAATTACCATATAAGTAGACTACAATATTCCCTCTTGCATGTTGTGTGTTAGACAAGTTTTCAGTCACAAATAACTCCTAGCTGCAGCATGGACATGGTGCCAGTACTGAAATTCAGGAATGTCGTAATGTATGGAAACAAATGACTGTCGTCTTTTGTAGGCCTTGCCTAGCTAGCTTACTAGGACGGAGTTGACATAAAGAATCACTGTTAAAATTATTCTAAACAAAAATTTTTCTTAAGGAATATCAGGATAGAAAGCATTCGGAAGAAGTAAATGCTCATAAATTTGTTGTAAAATATAAATTTCATAATTACGTTTTACATATTAAGGAGAAAAAACAGTATTTATCATATGTCAGTATTCTTAAATAAATTTCACTCTGAATTAAGTTATTTGGAAAAGTTATTTATAAAACTGATCCCTTGAGAAGAAATTCAATTCAATTCCATGCTTGCAGCATAGCAGGCAAAACCCTTAACCATTTAGGGGGAGTTAGACAAGTTCCATGCCTTCCGTTTAAAATGTGCCAGATGCTCAGAATGCAACGCAGTATCATACTGGGAAAGACATGAGTGAAATTGCTCGCACAATGCGGTCTATCTTATAAACCAGTTTGGTTAAACTAGGCTTAGATCCAATATGATATACGAACATACTATGTGTCTGCTAACAAGACAACCCAGGATGACATGGAAAGAAATGTGACTGAACACATTTATTAGTGTAAGAATATTTGGTTTCTGTGAACTAACTTTCCATGTTGCAATAAACAAGAATTCATTTCACTTTCTCCCATATGTGAAAAAATTCTGCTCCCACATTTAACCATGTAACTACAATTTCAGTAAAGGAAAGTGTACGAATTAAACTATTACCTGGATAATTCTGCAGTCAGTTCTGACTCAAAATACTGAGAGTAAACTTGTAAATAAATGTTGCCATAATAAATTAATGTGGTACAGTAGAAACTAACGTGTTTAGCGTGTATGTGTAACAACGTGTTTTCTGTTGCACACTTTCCACTATAACACTGTTTGAAAGATTGTGTGTCTGCAACTTTCTGCAAAAGACTGTGACAGGGCTAGCATATAAAATTACAAAATAGCATAAAACTATTTATTCCATGCCAGAGAAATGTTACAAGTGTTTCCGTTATTACAGAAAGTAACTGAACTGTGTTATTAAAAAGGCATTGAAGCCACAAACGGAAACAACAGACAAAAAAAAGCTAAATTATTATACATTAAAACTTCAGTAGCTATGCAACCAAAGTCAAACCCAGGTAGAGTATTTGAAAATTAGAATACCTATATCAATCAACTATATAACAAAAATGTTTAAGTAACAATTTTTTCATGTTCTACTTTATCAATCGTGGGATGCTCTCTTTCTGCATACCCCCATTCATTTCTAATGTATTCTCTTCCACATGGCAAAATCAAGCAGCATAATTAAAAAAAAATTTATAGCATAATACAGCATAAGTATGGTTGAACACAACTTACGTTGACATTCAAAAATGTAAAAACAGAACTAAGCTCCAGCAGAACCTTATTTTCTTTTTCCTTGCCAAAATTTTCTATGATATCTATACACTACAACAGTGCCCTACATTATTAGTTGAAACTCATACAATTTGAGCTGTGGTGATAGTACAATAAAATTTACGTTTTCGCAGCTCTAACTCTGCTACAAAGGTATTCTTGTGCAAAATATTTAGTACACGCCAAGAAATGTAAGACTTTATTCAGTTACTAAAATTAGACAGGAGGAACATATGTAAATACCTTATTTACATGAATGGAAGACAAGGTTCTTTTGTCAGTATATGAATTATAAAAAAAGTGGGGGTCGTCTAAAATTCAGGGTCATCTTAGTTTCGAGATAATTTTGGCACAAATGCCATACTTCAAAATAATCGCCAGTACCATGTTTTTGTGAGTTTTAATATGCAGTATTTACTCACAAGCTACACACTGTTTTAAAATAATTTTTTGGATTCAAACAGAGGATGCGTAAGATAAAGAGAGACATTTTCTTTTGTTTCCGAAGCAAAGAGAAACTTTTGTGCTACAGAGATGAAAAAAAAAAAAACATTTTTATATTCCCCGAGGTAAAGACTACATTTATAGTCCCAATACAAAGAAACCATTACGCTCCCGAGACAAACAACCATTTTTATGCTCCAGAGCCAAGAACTACTTTTATGCTCCCGAGACATAGAGCCATTTTTACACTTCCGATACAAAGAACCATGTGTGTATTGTATTGTTTTGTTACCTTTCCAGCCATCACAACTAATCCACTGTTCATTACATCACCCTATTACAATCGCTAAACACTTTCTGCAGCATCACAGCATGTTTTAAGTCTGGTCTCGTCTTACACACACACACTTCATCCTGCTCGCTCGCCATCGTCCGTCCTTTGCTGCCAACCTTTACATGTATCAATCTATGGCATCTCACCAAGCCCATTTGTTTGGTCTTGTTCAGACTTCATTACATATTCAAACACATGTAGGTTTTACCAGACGAGTTATAAATTGCACAAGTGACACTTAGAAATCTCAGTAGCAGTCTTAAATTCTGAGTAAATCATTTTCTCCCAAAGAACAGTTAGTTTTAAAAGGCTCATCTTAAAGTAAGCCTCGTCTTCAATTTTGGTAAATATGGTAATAAGCAGGTGAATTAATAAAAGCTTATTTTTATTCATGTTTAAGTATGTATTATGTTGTCAATATTGTACAGTATTTTATTAACATTTTTTTCAGATTCGTAACCTACGTAGCAGGGGAATGCACTTTCTGAAAGTACCAGACACATACTACGACACTTTACGGGAGCGTCTCAAAGCTGACAAGGTTAACATAATGGAGGATCTGAATACTTTACAGGTATTTTACTATGTTATAGTCCCTTGCATAATGCCAGTAGCTACAAAATTCTTGTCTCTGTTAGTAATTAGCATGGAAAGATATAGGCTAGAGTACATTTAATTGAAATTTAGCATTTCTTTTGTCATAATTGAATAAAACATGAAAAATCAAAGCAAATTACTCTCACAAAGAATTAGGCCAAACAGTATATTGCCCTAGATTTCTTTCTGTTAAAAGTAAAACTGTGAAACAACGTTTGGTAGAAATTCTGCTCTGTTGTTATCGTTCTGTTATTATATTTTTTTTTGTTTTTGATTTGTCTTTCTAAAAACGACTATATTCCTTTCCAGAATTGTACATAGGTATAGATTTGTTAACAACTAATATTGGTTATTCTTTCATTTTTTTTTGTTTGTTTTATTAAGGAGTTTTCTGCAATTTGGCAACATTCGCTCGTAACGGCAAATAAACACTGTTCAGTAACAAAGAGGGGTAATAGTCCATTAAAACTTATGTTTTGTATCTTGACATGTAAAAAGCTTATTGGACAAAAAAATGTAGTCTGTGGAGAGGGACAGTTAACTAGAAATAAATACACACAAACTGTGTAGCCATAATATTATTATTTTTACTATACTGATGATAAATGTAACTGTTTTGGTGGGAAATACTTCATTGCAATTCTTATATTGATGCAAGTGGGAAAAAAAAGCTTTACTGTGTTGTCATTGACTACTCAACTCGATAATAATCCAAAATATGACTGTTTTTTCTATTGCAACAATCAAAACTTATTTTGGCCAGTATGACGTATCACAGTACACAAGCAACATGCTAGGTCTTTTTATGTAGCCGAGTTTCTGTTAGTAAAAATTCTCAGTTTCATATACAATGAAAGACGAGTAAAAACCTATGTTAAAAATTTATTCTGGAACTATAGAAGTCAATATTTATGTAGTTGAAATAACTCAAGGTTATCCAGAAATTAGCCTTAAATAGCAAAGTTTAAAAGATTTAAAAGATCATAATTTTATAATATTCTTACCTAGACCATGACATGGTTCTTACTGATTTGAAACATAAATTAAATTACTATTTGCCATTACAACTTTAAATAAAAAAAAAAAAAAAACTTTTTACAAATTTATTGTGAATTACTGTAGGAACACTGTACCAGAAAAGAAACTCCCACTCACTGTTTAGGCTTAGGTAAATTTCAGTTTGTGTAGTTTAAAATACGGTATACCATATATGTACTCCGTTGGCAGGAACTGAATATACTGATTGATTATGATGAGAATGGCTACTTGCTGCAGATCTTCTCGAAGAACATGCAAGACAGGCCAACTCTCTTCCTGGAAGTCATACAGAGACACAACCACAGTGTAAGTGTACTGTGCCTATCTTCCTTATTATACAGTGAAATCTCGTTATAAAGAGTATGGTATATAACATTATCTGTCCTATAACAACAGCTTTATAATGCACCATCTCTCCATAATACATGTAAAATTATTTGGATATAACAACAATCCGCTATAAAGACAGTTTTTGTTGCCATTCACAGTTGTTATAGTGAGATTCCACTGTAGTTATATGAAAACTGTAAAACTGTTTCCGAATGTGTAACTTTACAACACTGTAGGATTACAAGAAACATTTCACAACTACATAAAAGTACAGTGTGCATAATACTTGAATACTCTGTATACCATTTACTACAGCAGTTAAAAATAAAATCTCTATACAAAATATTGGTAACAGATATACTAAACATATTGACACAACAGAAACCATGAAAGTTTTCGAAACCATTAAAAGAATGTTTCTAAGTAATACTGACAAAACCTGGGCTGTGATATCAATGTGAATGAGAAGTGTTAGATACTAACGTTCAAAAGGTATGTAACTGTGCACTTTGCTGTTTATAGTAATTACACTCCTATTTAAGAAAGATGTAAACAAACACAACAATATATTTATGCAGCCAATAGGACCGATTGGTTACTGTTGGAATTGGGCATTACTGAGCAGAAACTTCACGCAACCGCTCATACGACATGAATATTTGTTTATTTACAATTCCATCCACATTTTCTTCTACGTCGACCCAACATACTTCAAAACAGTCCAATTTTAATACAATGTATTTATCACATATAACGCTAACACCAATAACACACATAATTGTTGTTTAAAATATTGTGACCAGCTACAAAACCTGTTATTTTTCCAAACACTAACTAACAATAATTTAATTAACGGCAAAATTGTGGAAGTCACAAAATCATATTATGCAAGAAAAACTAATAATTTTAGCACCAGTTTCCACAAATCTTTTTCCTTTTTATGTTAGTATGAGGTAGTTTTTCCATTTCCTTCTGCTCCTTTGGCAAAGTGAAAATACTTGCCGTTTACATGCCAATAACTTTAACTAAATTGTTGCTACTTACAACAGAAGTCAGCTGCTGTTTCCAAGAAAAATAACTAAAAATGTTTAAAACTAAGATTTTAATGCTTTTCTATGAGCACATTTTCCTACAAGCATAACTACTGACAGTTAACATGATTTGATGAATATTCTGTAAAGTTTTCTGAGTGCAAATTTGAACATTTCTCTGATCATATTCTCATTTAAGTTTATGTACAATTGTTACATACTGTATCCTGTGTATGTTCTAGGGATTTGGTGCTGGAAACTTCAAAGCTCTGTTTGAAGCGATAGAACTGGATCAAGCAGGAAGAGGAAATCTATGAAATAATAAACAATGAACCAACAGATTGTAAAAAAATAAAAAAATAAAAACAAATAAATAAAAAAAATGGTTATAAAGTATGAACAACTGTTCTGATTACAGCTGGAGTATCATACACTTGTTCACAAAGAACTTTTAATCTACAATGTTTAACACTGCAAAAATTATCGGTTACTTTCCCTTAAAATATTTACTAACTGCGTGTATTTATTTGTATGCATTGCGCAGGTGGTTAATATTAGCTAAAAATATCAGAGTGGAGTTGATAAAGTGTATTATGGTTTTGTAAAAATGTTACACATTTTGAAAAGTGTATGTCTCACAATTTGAATTATTAAATTTTTTTTACTATTAAAAAAATAGGTAGACAAATGATTTATTTCATATATTAACCAGCTGCAACTACAAATCTTGTATTCTAGAATTCTTGTTCCTTTGAAGTAAGCTGTTATAATTCACATCTCAAATATTTAAAATTTTGTTTATGAAATATTGGCCTGATGTCTGCTATACTTGTATGTTTCCTTTCTAAAAAAAATTTTGGAAGTTATTGCTAACATCTTGAAACCCATTAGACCTACTTCTACATCATTATTTAAATATTAGGTATGCACAAAAGGATGAGTGGACATGGGTGATTGGCGTTACAAGATACAATGTGCCCATGTATACATCTCGCTACCGCCAGGGTTTTACTTGGATTCCGCTCAGGGCTAAGTACTTAATTTAGAACTACGTTGGCTATCCCAGGCTGTAGCCCCACGATCACCACACAACACTGGCGTATTTAAAGTTGTTTTAACCAAACTGATTAAATTAATTTCCTCTTAAATAGTGTTTGTTTTTTGTTTACACAACTATTTTTTGTCTAATTATGTTTTATTTAAGTACTGGCACACTCCTCAGCCTGCAGTGGATCACACAGATTTAGTGTTAAATTACATATAAGTGGTAGCACAACTATTTGCTCCAGTAACCATCTGCAATCTCATACTCTGCCAGACTCAACAGAGTCAATAGTATGGTGGCACCCAACACTTATTCCCACTGAAGTAAAATTTATTACTCTAACAAAGTACCTCAGCCACAACTGCAACTCTAGAATTATCAACATCACAAATTTTGTATGACAAACACTGAAAAAAATTACCTACATAGCAGTTACCAACACTGAAAAAACCAATTCCACTACAACAAAGCAATGAAGTAGTTAATTGTAACTTCTGTCACAAATTTATTACAACTCTTTGCACTTTTAAGAATCAGCATGATCCCGAGATATCTTACCAAGTGTGATGCATAGAACATAATATTTATCACAGCACAATATCACCATTTTTATCGCAGCACAATATATTACGTAAAGCTCAATATTTTTTACATGTTGCATGGCAATACTGTGTAGCTGGGAGTCAAGGGCAGTGGGCAGTGTAGGCACATCTCACAATAGCAATTAGTGTCAAATTCCAGGCGGGGTTGTTCTTAGGAAATTTGGTGAATGTTGCAGTCATCCAGTGAGTTTTCTAGGGTAGTATCATTTCCAAAACTGTAGTTTTCCATAGCTTCTCGTTGGACTCACATTTGGGTGGACCGGTGTTCGATCCCCAGCTTCAGACATCCTGATTGCGGTTTTCCATGGTTTCCTGAAATCACTCCAAGCGAATGCTAGGATGGTTTCTCACCAAAGGCCACGGCCGACTCCCCTTCCAACTCCTATCATTGTTCCAAGTTGTGTGTCACCGTCTGTAATGACCTCATTGCCAATGAGACGTAAAGCCCACTTATTTACTTGCCGACTTACTTATTCCATTGCTTCTCCATCACAGAGCACTATTTTAGTCTTCCCAAAGGTTCAGCAGATACCTACGTGCACCCAGTAAGAAGTAAGTATTTTTGATCTGTGGTGTGATGCTCTGCCCTCGGATGTCATCCTAACATGCAATTTACCAACATCTTTCTACTTTGTAGTAGCGCATCCCTAGAATAAGTGTGTTACGAATGAGTTTTTTTATTGAGGAATATAAAGGTGCCAACAACATTGAGGTTAGAAATATCTTTTCCCCAACAGTCTAAGTGAAAAAGATAAAAAAATGACTACAGTTGGCATTCACAGGGCTAGTATTTACAACAGCACATGATCTAAATAGTCACTGCATTAATGACTGCTCTATTGGATTGAACAGTGGCAAGATGGCAGCGAAAAATTACTATGATGGTAGTAGGAAGGATTGGTGCCACATGAAGTGTGTGGGAATCTGTTAGCAGATAAATTTGAGTGATCTGCAAGGTTGAACATGTCTGTCCCTGCAGACAACAAATTAAAATTTTGTTGGTGAAATGGCTATTGTACATCTGTGATAATTTGTTTTTTGAATATCATTCTGAAGATGTGAAAGTATTGTGTAATTTTTATAGATTCTGTGTCAGACTTTAAGATCCCAACAGCAATGTATAGTTTTGTAAGGAAATTTCTGTACAGTCAATAGAAATTCTGATGAGAATAAAATCAAATACAAAGCTAAAGTAACTTCGTAACATCTTTTGTAACACCAATCAGTCTCTTTACAGATTACTAAGATATCATCAAGATATGACAACAGCAGAAGTGTTTATGATTTATTTGAGCTGCAAGGCACGAAAAGCATTGAAGTTATAGAATGTTACTAGAAACATTATGAAAAAAGCTTTACTACACTCAGACCTAGCAAATTTTATCTTTATGTATTGGCACAGTACTTAAACAAATTAGAATAAATTAATATAAAAAAATTTTGTAATTAAAGTTTTAAAAATTCTTATTATATATATTTATATGTTGTCATTGAATGCCCTTTTTTTTTTAACCAACAGTGTACAAGAACCCTAAATGCCACAGTTTTTCTATAAGGTAACAAAAACTTTTCTTTAATATTCTGATTTAATATAAATATTTATTTAATGAATTCTGACAGCAAGTAAAACCTTATACAAAACTCTGTTTAAGATCTTTAAACACTTGTGTATGTATTTCTTTTTCGCTTTTGGTCACGCATGTAAAACCAGAGTGGATACACTGACTCTTGTGTTCGTGTGTACATCACATGTTAATAAAATCAAGAGGTGTTTATGATGGAAAGAGGGACTTCAAACAAGAACATCGCCCATACAGGCTACGAGGTAAGTGGTAAGTCAACAGAGTAAATGTTAAGGCTCATATGCACCAAGGTCTTGATAGTGTGTGTTATGTTTTGAGTAAACAAAATTCAAAGTAGTGGTACTATTACAACCAATTGTAGCCAACATGTTTAACTGCAACTATCTTTATATTTTTTTTTCCGGCTCAAGAAATGTACACACATTTGTTATGAATACATTCATTTCTGCTTAATTTGTTAGTTTTGAAATTATTACCTGATCAATAATGAAAAATCTAAACACACAAACATGAATGTACAATTTGTAAATTCCCTTTAAAAATTATGTCAAAGTACATTACAGTATCAGTTTCCGAAAAAAAGGAACATTAGAAAAATATTATTTGAGAATTTCTCTTGGTTAACACAGATTACTTCTAAGTAGATGCTACACAGGAAAAGGTCTTGGGGGGGAATAAAACACAAAATTTGAAAAATACACATATGTATGTAATTGAAAGATTAGCTGAACAGTAACTATAGAATCACTTTCTCCATTCAGTCTACCATTGAAACTAAAATTCTTCTTTGTAACAAGATTACTATTAACTATTAGCTTGTAAACAAACATAATGCAAAAGATACATGGAAAAGTACATTTAAAATTAAACATATTAAAAACAAACTCATATCAGGCAAAAGTACGTTAACCTGTAAGCAAATGGAATACATATTCATAAATGGAACACTGCCATGATACAACCAATTGGAGAACTAGCTTCTTTATGTTAACACTCAATTTAAAACTCAAGTTATAACATAAAATTCTTACAAGTTCATTCCTACCTTCAACAAACAAATTTAGGCAAAACCATACCATTACTAAAATTTTATCACAAGTATTTCAAAAGCTACACTATAAAACCCTACAAAACAATTCACGATACTGTGAATACTGCAGAATTTTAAATAAAAAAGGAAATATTATTTAGGAAAACATTTACTAAGAGAAGAAACTAAACAGTTTTTAGAACAAAAAGAATGAAAGACGTGCTTTATGCGCGACTGAAAGACTAGACTGGGTTTACATAAAAAACAGGTGATGGCAGATTCAGTAATTCTTTCCGCAGAACAGAATTTTACAAACATAGACACATATAAATATATGATTGCACAGTTGCTCACTTGTGTGACATCAATACATACTTTAACATCTTTGCATTTGCGATAGTTTAACAGGTTCAAATTTTTATCCAGAGGAGTTGTTGAAGTCTCAAGAATAAACGGATCCAATTAAATGTGTTATTTTCTACTAGGTGATGAAAATTCTGCCTTACATGAAAGAAACTAACTGCCAGCTATATCACATTTAGCTAAAGCTTGCGACAAAGTGCTCGCAAGTACCGCAAGCTGACTTGCACAGTTACAAAACACCTCTTCTACTCCTACGCAGACTGTCACAGTAGTATAAAAAAATGATCGCTACCTACATCGCTCCCGCAGAAGTCCAATAAAGCTCGCCTAGCATGCAGGAACAGGTCTAAATAGAGTGAGCAAATAATCTCCACCATTCATCTTGAACGATGATATCTTTAGAGAGCACCACCATTACCTTCCCCTCGTTACAAAAATTTTATTAAATAAATGATTAAATAAAAGGAATGTACACAGACATGTTACCATTAAAAATAACTTAAATCATCATCAATAAAATATAAGTTTCCAATTTGTTTCATGGTACCGAACACGCCAAATTATAAATACGCACAGTATTTACAGACCCACAATTATTCCACAGAGGGTGGTACTTGGCGTTGGGCTGGCAATCATATTCATGCTCACGTGGTGTTACGTAATATCTTAACTTTCAGTCCTTGTTCCGTGTAGGCACGCCAGAGAGAAGATGCTGTAGTTGAATTGGCACAAAATAAGTACACATTTAAAAACAAACATGACTATTCAGATCTACCAAGTGCTCCAACCGCACTTTACAACCTTTCCTGCTCGTCCCATGCTGGGGAACCGAACCCAACTGACTCAATTTGACAATTTCTTGCGAAACATACAATTACCACAGAGTGAATAATTTCTTAACATTAAAACATTTAGTTTTAAAAACAGAATGGTGCTTGACAAATCCCAAAAAGAAACCTTCCTAAAAGGCATTTTTTTTGTTATTTTTTATAACAACAAATGTTAATATCATAAAAAGCCATAATTCTGACGTCTTGCTTTGGTAAAAGATGTTTTCTCTTATACTGTTTTAAACATACACACTTAATGAGATACAATGCTGCGTGCAACTTCGATCGATCCTAGTGACAAAAACCATTAATATAATTGTTCACATCCTCTCGAGGTGCAGAGAGGTCCATAGATATAGCGACACACTCGGTTCACTTGATGTGTTTTGTTTATCACAAAGGTGGTCCGGCCTAACAGTCGGCCCAGTGGTCCGACCAGATGGGCGGGGGAGGGCCGGACCGGGCCGACTCTCAGTCCCATCCATTCTCCTTGATCATGTGGGCCAGCTCGATGATGTATTTGCCCTCCTTATACTTCTGGCTTGATTCAAATGCATGCTCCTGCAACATCCACATCAACAACCACATCATCATACATGAACATTTTTCTATGTGAAGAGCTTAATTCACTTTATTCTCTCGTCCAACAGTTTGTAAACAACAGTGCCATGATACTGTCTTAAGGCAGTTTAAAATTAAAAATGTCTTTCCTGTTTTTGAGGATATTGTAGGGTTCTGTAACCAAGGTTATATTAGGGATCTGTAAGCCCCAGCTTGAGCCTGTGGCATCTTCTCCCCCCTTAAAAAAAGTAGACAAGCATTTCAGGGGAAAAAAAGGGGACAGAGGTATCCTACATCCTCCCCCAGAAATATTTTTGGAAACAAACCACTCTACAGCAATTTTCTGACTGAAAACCTGAGGAAGTCTCTGTAAAGTTTTTAAAGTTTTCGAAATTTGTACAACAAAGTATTTGGTAGTTAATGAATTGATCTAATAATAATAAATAAATAATAAATAAAAAAATGAAAATCATTCATACATTCAACTTGATTTACTAGCATTTCATGAACAAATATGTATATTTACAAAATTAAAAATTACATAAAATTAAGTTTTGACATTCACTTATACATTCCCTCAATTATCCAAAATAACTTATCTAAACTTTAAATTAGCATGTAATAATTTTAATGTATTAAAATATGACTCTTTAAGGGCACGGTTCACCTCAGTTTTCGTCTTTTTTAATTTTTATATTGGTACCAGATATTTTATTTTAGACTTAAATTGTGATTAAATCTTCCTCTTAGGAAATTTTTGTATCTCTCATAGTTTTAGCGTAACGAGTCGTAAACGACAAAATTTGCACTTTACGGTTTTATATACGCCACTAAAACCAACTGACATTACAAACCGAAATATTCACAGTGTATAACAATGTTGTAGGCTATGATTTGACATATATATAAAACTTACAATACAATATTTTTGTATTTAATAAAAAATGCTGAATTTTTAAATGAAAATGTAAAAATTTCAACAATTTTTTAAAGACAAAAATTTATTTATTTATTTTTGTATTTATATAATATATATGATACATACTATATAATAACTAAATAAATTGAAAAAACCTACTAAGCAAATTTTTTTCCTCAAATTTTTTCTAGCTATATTTTTCTCTTCTCAATGCGGG
Organism: Medauroidea extradentata; assembly: GCA_003012365.1. Lineage (NCBI taxonomy): Eukaryota > Metazoa > Arthropoda > Insecta > Phasmatodea > Phasmatidae > Medauroidea > Medauroidea extradentata. The sequence continues at coordinate 22,993 of PNEQ01100568.1, read as the reverse complement.
AAGCTGTTTCTATCAAAAAGTAATACCATCTAAAGTGACAGAGTCCACCAAAATATAATTTAACAAGCAAAATCCATATCCTTCCTTATGCCAGATATCCCAGGAAAGATAGCAGGACCTTAAGATTATTTTTAATTCCTAAAGGGAGCACATATTATAAAACTGCTACATAGATATGCTGAAAACTCTTTTTAGTACACAGCCTAATTTTTTGAAAGCAAAAATTTATATAATTTGACCTAGTTATCAACTTTAAGAACATTTCTTAAAGTCTATAATTAGCTTCTTTTTAGGATTTAAAAAATAATGCATGTAAAAACAGCATAAATAGGAACCCATAGTCTTAAGGAACCTACCTATCTGTCCTGAACATGTGTTTGCAGTGAGTTGCGATTATTCTTTTTTTGATGAAGCTACTATTTGTGCATGAAATTTGATTACCAACAAAAAAATACATAATTCAAACTACACCCCTCTAAGCCTGCATATTAGAAACATGAATTTCATGCTCCCCAAAATGGCTGAAAACTGCTTTTTTAAACAGCAATATCTAGGAAGATATTAACCAAATCCACGAAACACAAGGACAGAACCATGTGTTGGGCAATACTGTATTTAAATTGATGCGGTTACTGAATAAATTTCCACAGGGAAAAATAATAGTAAAGCACTGCATCCATATGAGCACTTGCACATAGAGGTGATACTGCATTTCACAAGACAATCCATCGATTTTGTGCCTCACACACAAACCTACCCTACACAGGGAGCCACCTTAAGGGTGTTCAAGTGAGGCACATGAATGAACTACAGCTACAAGGAATTACTTTTTTCACGTTTACCACAAGAAGACTGAACGTCGATGCTGTACAACTACCATTTTTGCCATTTGTATTTTTTTGTGTTCTTTGCATGACTACAGACAAACATAGCATCAAGACATGTGCTTTTTACATTTCCTGGAAAAAAAAAACTGTCCCCAAAATTATTTATGGATGTATAGCCTGTCTCATGACAGAATTAAATTTTTTGGAAGTTGCGTTGGCATTTTTTTAAAAATAAGTTTCAATGTAAAAACTGATTTTGCCTCTGCTTCATTTGGTTTGCGCAAAATCACACTTGGCTAACTGTTCAATTGTGCAATATGGTAAGACTATCTTAGGTAATATTTACTAGTTTATGACACTTCTGAAGAGTACAATTTGTGAATAGAGCTACAGGAAAATACTTTTCATCTTGACATGCTGCATGCACAATTTACCAGTCAGCTTAGTTAGCTTGTTTAGAAATCACCTGTGCTAGAGAAACTCATTGCTGTTTCCATTCAAACAGCTGTAAAAAGGATGCCAACACAACAGTCAAAAAATACAATTCTTCCATGAGACAGATTATATGGGTATATGCAGTAACACCAATTTTACAGAAGAATTCCTTACTAGCAACTCCTCTTAAAACTTTCTGTTTTTGTCTGTCATAAGCACTACTGTTAGCACATCATGTCTGGGCAGTTGGCCTCCACTGTGACGCACAATGTTGCCATCATAGCACAGCACGGTATTGTACTCACCATTCAGAAAGTATTTAATGAGACAAACCAAATACACAGAGCACACTATGTTATAAGAACCTTGCGTAATCATTTGCCACATACTCCCCTCAAAAATGAAAAAAACCAAATGGCATGTTTCTTCCACAAATTTCGTGTACATAACTTTCTGCTTGAATAGTTATATTTAGATATTTAAATGTTATCTGATGTGAAGTAAGTAACTGTGACACTGATTCCTTATTAAAGCTCCTGGACTTCATATTTCATAATTATAGATGAAACCAGTGTTTCAAGTCATAATTTGCCTGAAGCGATCTTGGGAAAAAGAAAACCCGAAATCAGGTTGGCCGCAGTGAGAATCAAACCCGGACTCTCTCGAATGTTAGTCCAGTGATTTACCAGTCGATAAGGCACGTTAAAGTAGTAAAAGTTGTAGTATGGGCTAAGGCTGTGTAAGTGTGAAATTCATAATTTTATATTTCTGTAAAGTAATGTTAGTTTTGTAAATGTTACTAGTTACTACATTTTCCTTTTACGAAAATTTTTTAGCATGAATGCAATACCAATAACAGCTTGTCAAAAGTCAATATTTGCACATTACACGAAGATACACCCAACATAAATCAATTGATTTACTGAAATGAAATAATTAACATTGCAATTAAACATCACAGGCTGTGTGGTAAAAGGTATGAAAATATAAAACAACATATTTTTGTATTTCTAATAAATTACTGAAAATATAGGCTGTTAAGGGGATTCACCAGTCAGGTATTTTCTGTAAAATCAGTGTTTGCGCTTACATGTATACTTCGTAAGTAATTGATATAGGAATTTTTTAAGGGATGGTAGAAAAGTATAACCTATGTCCGCCAGGAATTACTTTTTTCCTATTGATTATATTTCCAGAAAAAAAAAATGTGAAATTGGCTTAAAAAAAAAAAATTAAAAAAAATTACAGCTTTGGCACCTAGGTGCCTTAAGAAAAATTGAAAACTACATCCTGGCAAGCATTGATCAATACTTTGGCTTTCGATACATGTAATGTAATAATACCCTAGTGTTACAGATCTAATTTGCGTGCAACTGGGGGACGCGCAAATGTCTGTTGTATGGCTTGGAAGAGCCAGGCGGTGCCAAGGTACGTCGGTGCGCTTCACAAGTTGAACCAATCAGAAGTTAGCGAGGTGCAATGGCGTAGATTATACTTTTCTAGCATCCCTTAAAAATTTGTATTCATACATCAATTACTTACGAAGTTACACGGGTAGGCGCAAACACTGATTTTACAGAAAATACCTGACTGGTGAATCGCCTTAAATCTAAATTTTGCAACACATTTGGTAAACTAAAAAACGAAAAGAATTTTATGTTGATAAAATAATTTGTTTAATGCTAACAGCAGTATTCCTCCTGATTACGAAATTAAGTTAATAGCTATGCCAACTGCAGACTGTTTGTGGTGTATATCGGCGGTAACAAGTGTACATCCCCGTCTATGACGTGAAGCGCTGCCATGGTCAGGTGCACAGTTGCCACGATAAGAGCTGATAGTAGCATGACCCAAATATTTCAACGCCCGTGCGCAACTGAATAAAATATCAGATTGGCTCACCATGTACATACCCAACGCGCTCTGTCTTGTGGCTAGTGTGTTAGTGACAGATGTACTGGTCTTACAGAACTATTGAGCATAAGGCCTTTGCCTTTAAGGGCCCTAGCAGGAGCATGGATAGAAATTTATGTTCAATTATGTAGCTCAGTATCTATCAAACATAGGCTACATATATGCCACCACTGACTTTTTTTTTGTTTATCTTGGTATGACCTACAATTGTATAGAATCTTTTAGGTTGTTTTTTTTAATACCCTCAACACTGCGAGCAGTGTACGTATTTGTATTGTTAAAAAAAAAAAATTACTTATAATTCCCTTCCTCACACATATTTCTGTTCAGGTAAAGCAAAATTTTAATTTCTAAATTCAAGAAATGGTTTTTGTCTCAAAATTGATATATTAAAAAGGTGACAATGCACTGCAAAATATAATATTAACATGTAAAATGCTGTGATTGCTCATGTTGAGCGCTGAGAATTAAAGAGTCCTATAGGCCTACAGCTGGCGTATGAACATTGTTACAGCGTGTTGGGAGTAAGTTTTTTAAGAAATACTACTAAACATGTGTTCAGTATCTATGTATATAAAAGGAAATACATTTAAAACCACGTTTCTCTATTTATTTTCTACTATATAGTAGATATTATACATAGAAACATGATTTCGGGGTACCTTAAAAATGACTAAAAACTGCTTTTTCAGATTGCTGTCCTGTAAAAAATACCATCCGGATCTAGGGCGCTGTCTACTGTAATTTTTATCGCCATTATTTAATTTTTTATTTGTAGCAGATATTTTTTTTCTTATTTTAGACACAAAATGTGACTAAATTTGGGTCTCATGAAATTTTTTTATCTCTCATAGTTTTCGCGTAATGGCTTGTTAAAGTCGTATTTTGCATGTTTCCATTTTAACGACTACACTAAAACCAACTGATATACCTAACTAAAAAAAATCACAGTGGATAAAGACATTGCAGGCTACAATGACATGCTCATAAAAATAAAGAATAATAATTATTTGTATTTAAAAAAAAAGGCTGAAACTGAAAATAAAAATTTTAAAAATTCAATAATTTTTTTAAAAATACAAATAATTTTTATTCTTCATTTTTATGAGCATGACATTGTAGCCTGCGATGTCTTTATCCACTGTGATTTTTTTGAGTTTGGTATATCAGTTGGTTTTAGTGTAGTTAAAACAGAAACATCCAAAATATTACTAACAAGCCATTACACGAAAACTATGAGAGATAAAAAAATTTCACAAAAACCTAATTTAATCACATTTTGTGTCTAAAATAAGAAAAAAAAATAACCGCTACAAATAAAAAATAAAAAAATGGCGATGAAAATGGCGGTAGACCGCGTCCTTAAACAAAAATGGAGAAGCACGCTGTGTACACTTAACTGTGTACTTTCTGTAAATAAAGAAGTAGGGTCACCGCTTAAAGCCACATAGGAACAGCCAACGACCAAAACAGTCTAGCTCTATCACCTGTCTGTTTTCGTACATAAAACACTGCATCTAGCACCTACTGTGAAGGACTCTTAAGCCCCGGAGTCCATCTCACATAAGACTTCCACTTTTGAACAGTTGTTTGGCATTTCTTTTTACAGCTGTTTCCACAAAGTGTTTTCCTCTGGCACAAGTGATTTTTGCATACACACACACTTTCAGCTGACTCTCAAACTGTGCAATTTATCAAAATTAAAAGCAATAAAAAAGTAATACTTAAATTCACCTGATGTACTAACGCTTTGTTTTAAAGTCGTAATATTTGTTTTAGAGTATAAACGAAAATTGTTTGCTTGAAGAACCAATTTAATGTATGTGTTCTTTAATATTGCTCCCATAAATTGAGTTTATGCATTAAATGCAATTTGCAAACAGTATTAAAAAAAATGGATACAATTTTTTTCTATCACTGTTTACAAATTGCATTTAAAGCATAAAACAAATTAAGGGCAAAAATGTTAAAGAACATATACATTAAATTGGTTCTTGAAGCAAACGTTTTTGATTTATACTCTAAAAACAAATATTACGACTTTTAAACAAAGAATTTTTACATCAGGTGTATAGTGGAATTGTAATTAATACAGTCTAATATTGTATGTAAACTCACATATTTCCAGCCGAGTGTGGTCTTGCAGCACTCACAGTAGATGTCTGCGACCGCGTGTAGTCCCGTCAGGAGCACTCGTTCTTCTGCCGGCCCACAGCCCACGTTCACCCTGCAACACACATACACACCACTATCACTGACAGCACTCGAGGCGCATACGTAGCTTTTGTATCGGGACCACAAAAATGGGAAGTCTAAGGTCTTCGCTTTTAGGTTTAACGCCACGTGTTCCTATTTATGCTGTGTTTTGGGAGTTTAATTTTTTGAATCCTTAAAGGGAACAGATATCGAAAAAACAGTTGCATAAAAATGTTGGAAATTGTACTATTATACTATGTAGCCTAATTGTTTCAAAACATAAATTCCTATAATTTTGGCTAATCACAGACTTAATTTAATCTTCTTAAAGTCAATAATGAACCAAAATTATAAAAACGGATGAATCTTTTTTTTAAAATTAGGCTACATAGCAAACAATTTCCAACACTTCAATGTAACGGTTTCGCGATATCTTTTGCCTTTCAGGATTTAAAAACTAACTTACTAAAATAGCATAAACAGGGATCCGTGGCCTAAATTAATTTTAGTCCCTTTGTCCTATGTCTACCTAATAATTGAGAGAAACCTACTATTCAAGTCTCTAATGACACAGCTGTCAACAAAACGTAAACCCACTTACTTTCCCCGGGACAAAAAAAACTTGCAATGTAATTTGACATTTTAGGTGGGATGCACATTTTCTCCTACGTATAAACGAATGTCATTCTGAGATGTAAATGTGTGAAAAGGAGGGGGGGGGGGACAAAACATAACTTGCCCCCTTCTGGTTTACTTAAGGGAGGGGGAGGCCACCACCTCATCCCCCCACACTTTTTTTGCACGGACATAATTTTACAAACTACGCTTGGCTTGTTTATGTTTAAAAAAGTAATATCCCGAGTTTATTTAAACATTACAAACCTAAAAATACTGAGGCTTCTGATGAGATGACAGTTTCGTAGTTGCACACTGAATGACACATGAAAAGTCAGACATGAGAAAATTAGACAAGCGCTGAACAACGTACTTCTGTTTCGAATCCGACAATATTTTATTTTGGCTCATCCTGTATTTTTTAGGGGCCACGCGGAAATAGTTAACTACAAAATACATGTAAATCCCAGAGCCCTGAACCTACAAAATCACGGTTACTTCTGGAAACGTAACCCTGGTGCTAATCGAGTCCCTTTCAAATATCTGCAATTCCCCAGACCATTTTATTTAAGTCCCCTAACATAGGCGGAGAAAAAGGTAGCATGTATTATGAATAAAGGCAGGATTATTTCTCTAATTCTAGATCAGCTTGAACGTCAAGAATGTATACTTCACTGTCACTTCTGTGGTTGTAGTACTACAGCCGTTTTGATACATTTAACTACAATCCAATAATATATAAAGCCCGGTGTAACACTATCCATAATTCAGTATATAATTCCGTACCAAATTCAGTGTAAGTAGCACTGCGACAGTGTGTATCGCAACCACAGATAGAGCCAGACCTATTCTTCATCACATGCGCAATGCAGATTCAGTCAACGCGCATGCAAACTACGCTGGGTTGCTAATATGATTCAAATACAAATAAAGTTCTTGTTTCCTACTCAACAAACGACCATCGTAGTTTACAAAACCTAAATAATACAAGATTGTTTCACTTATTTGGCAATCACACATGTCTTGTACTGTGAAATAGTTTTCGGGAATTCTACAGCTACACTTTATGGAACATAGCAACCATCACAAATATATTTTTCTTCTTTAAGTACAGAAACACGTTAGAAAACAAAAGATAGTGCGTACACAACACAAAAGTTTTGCTACATAATTACGGTATAAAATTGCAATCGTAATTTACGAACAGAATTAAGTAAGTAATTGAGTATAGAATTAAGGATAGCGTGAACCGGGCTTAAGGCCATGCCTGGTAGTTTTGCAGTGATTTCGAAAATAATTTTTCCAAAATGAACTAATATCTCTATCACAAAATCGCTACATTGTTTTGTCACTAATACATCAAAGTTTCTATCTGAATTTTTCCGTTGCAATGAACACAATGGATTGTTAGATTCTTGCATCCAAAGTATCACATATTTTAGCATGAAAATGAGCCAAAATGGCACAAAATATTTTTTTTTTACTGGCAAACGACTCATTTTTTTTAAAAGCATACGTATAATTGTGCATAGTATGACTTCACACGCTCTCAATTTTTTCAACCCATTTGGTTGAAAACTTTTTGAGTTTTTTGCACCAACGTGAAAAAAACTACCGGGCATGGCCTTAAGGAAACAATCCGTGGATATAACACGTGCTATCCTCTTGTACGATTAGAAGACAACGGATAATCGACAATGGTAAGCGCGTGTATAGGACTGAGAAATCTAGGCTGTTGCCAGATAAATATGCGAAATACTAGCGCCTCTAATTATGAGTATTAGTATCTAAAATATAATACAATTTTCTTACACGGAAGCACTAAATATTTTACGTCACAAAATGCTAAGTAAATATGCTAAATATAAAGCTTTGTTCGAAGTGAGACCTATGCCAAATGGACAAGCTGTGATAGGGCCTGTTCTCATCTACTGGCGGTCCAAGCCCTCTCTTTCCACATCCACTCCATCTGCTCCTGGCGGTAACTTGAGGTAATTGTCACAAAAACAAGTACGTGTATCAGCAAATGCCCTCTTAAGGCCTTTTTACGGAGTTTTGCAGTGATTTCGAAAATATTTTTTTATTGCTACCTAATACTCATATCAAAATTTCGCTGCACAGTTTTGATACTTATATGTTATAATTTGTAGCTGAGTTTTGTTTGTAGAATTATACTGAACGGTTTTTTAGATTTCATTACCCAAAGTACCACGTTTTTCGTCGTGAAAAAAAGCAAAAATGAAGGAAATTATTTTTTTGCTGGCGAATGGTACGTTATTTTAAAAAACGCGTGCACAGTATTGTGCATCATGTGATTGCACATTGACTCAAATTTTTTCAAAACATTTGGTTAAAAAATATTTCAGTTATTGGCACCAGTCTGAAAAAAACTCTGGAACAAGCCCTTAACTTCTGTAATGACTAGCAAAGTTGTAAAAAAAATCATCATTACAAATTGAAAAAAAAAAAAAAAAATAAATAAATAAATAAATAAATAAAAAATAAAAAAAAATAAAGAAATAACGAGTGATGCCTTTGCACATAAAAAAATGCTTCTTGAATCTGAGAGAGATCATTCTTATTCAAATTAGTGCATATTTTGAGCAGTAACAACATTATTCCAATATAGCAACATTTCTAAACCACACTGCTCATGCTAGACATTCTTCGTATGTTTTATCATCAAAGACACTAGAAAATCGCGAAAATGTTTAAAATAGTCTCCAATAAACGGTATTATATTAACCGTGACACGTGTGAACAGTTTTGGGACAAATCACACACGCTGTGTGTCCAAGCTGTGCAGTTCTAACTGGGCCTGTTGGAAAGAGAAAAAATGCTATAAATAAACCATAGCCAATGTCGATACGAAACATTCAGTGTTATATACAGTATGTTGGAGCCTAGCAAACAGTCAACTATTCCCGCGATTTTCCAGTGTCTCTAGTTATCATATAATTGCTCTACTCAAGACTAAGTACTACGCAACAATCCAGATTATCTTACTGCTTTAAGGAATACATCAGATCACTGTAAGGTGAACGCTTCCGACAATCTTTAACAAGTCGCAATATTTGATAAGATGTCAAATGGTGATGTTTAAGAGCAATGAAACATATAAACAGATTTTGGCATGTCACAAAGTAATATTTACAATTAACAAGTGGCATGATGACGGGAACTGCTGGAAAGAAAGTTTTAGATAAATCTTGTAAAGCGCTTACTTGATCGTATACAAACTATGTACAGAATAAACATACTTTCGACACCTCAAATGAACACAGATGAAATATGCATGAGTAGGCTTGTAGCATATAACACAGCATTTATAGAATCCATAACATAATTCTTTAAAACATATATTTATTTTTACTTAAACCATAAATATTGAACAATCATCTCGTTTTGATAGAAAATTTAATGATGGTTGTATTCAATCTTACCGCTAATGAGTATTTGCATTCAAGTACTTTTTTTTTCCGAAACGTGTCACGTACAAAAAATATTAAAATCACAAACTAATGTGGCCAGACGTATTTATAAAACATAAAAAAAAAAAAAAAAAAAAAAAAAAAAAAAAAAAAAAAAAAAAAAAAAAAAAAAAAAAAAAAAAAAAAAAAAAAAAAAAAAAAAAAAAGAAGAAGAAAAAAAAAAGAAAAAAAATCTATAATTACTATTGAAAAACTCGAGAACATTCTACGCAGGTTCATAACCAAATTGAGTTTCCAATTTATCAAAATATGAAAGTCGGAAACTTAAAAAACGTTTAAGTGTACGGTTTGTTAAATTCCGCACAAACAGGAAAATAATAACAAAAACACTATCTTAAACTTTATTAATCTAAACTTGAATGAAAATTTAAGGTTATCTGTGTTGAGCAAAGTCTGTATTCGACATGTACAGGCAGAGTATTACCAATGTTAATAAAAATTGCCTAGTGTACGACTCCAGAAATTGAATGTTTTATACTCACACAGAATTGAAGAGATATGCTCTCCCTTGGCTACCTTGAAAGGACTGGAAAAGAAAAAAAAGTATATGTAAGAATAAAATTGTTCAAAGTCTAAAAACCATACATAAAAATAATGAACTATAAAAATTACAATATTTCAGTCTGTCTACATTACACTGGACATTTTATAGGTAAAAGTTATTTTAATTTCGCCAATGCCACTGTAAAACACTACTAGCAAATTGTCCACAACTTCACAATCAACACACTAGGAAATATTCGCTGCCGGCATTCCAGAACAGAAATTTTCATATTTTCATTATTAAAAGTTTCCTGTTTCTTACAGATACACAGATACATCCATACGTTCAATCATTTGGAAACGAACCATACGAACACCAATTTCTTTGCGGAAAAAAAACTATGAACATCAAACTACAAATCAGAGACCAACATACTTCCAAAAGTTGTATATATTCAAGTGTATTAACTGCACTATTTTCATAACAAGGAAGTCAGATGTAGTAAACTGCATAATATGAGATTTTTAAATGTTTGTTGCAATGGGAGTTTACAATTAAATATTATTGAAATGTGGACATAAGCCATTGCTCGTGTTTAACTGATCAAGCCTGTGTTGAATGAAAAAGCACAAAAACAAACAAGAAAAAAAAAACAAATATAAAACTCACACAAAAATATAAAAAAAGCAATCCCAGAAGAATTCTGTCAACTTTTCTTTAAATGAAAGTTATATTAGACAACAAAAAATTCTAGAAATGTAATTCTGTCGAATATCGACACAACACCCAGACACAAAGACGTACACAAAAGACACAAATATAGAACCAGATTCCCAATATGAAACAAGATGGAAATAGACAAAAAACTGTGATCAATTAACAACAAACAGAAGACAATAGACAACACAATGCAAGTTAAATAAAACTAACGAAAAACTGCAACGTTTCGGGGATTGCGAGCTATCCCCGTCTTCAGGCTGAGACACAGCTGGTCGGAACACCAAGATGCGAATAAAGTTCGCCCCAACAAGCCCTAATTTTCTAGCGAACTTCATTCGCATCTTGGTGTTCTGATAAACGTGTCGAATTTTCAAAACTATAGCGACATGGTTTGAAGTGTACCTTCTTTTCGTAGATTTACAAATGTAATGCGCGTTAAATAATTTCGTAAAAAAATATAATAGTTGTAACTCGCTGCAACGCATTTGAAGCATACGTAGGGAGGCCCCTTAACATATGTATCCTAAATGCTATAGGGTGGCTTTCCTCTCCTCTCGTCCGGCAGCTAGGGCGGTTTACATTAACGGTAAAAATGGGGGGGGGGGGGGGGAGACACAGACGTCTGCCATGTGCCTGCTGCTTTCACAGAGACAAAATTTATACATTTCTGTTCTTCCTAAATAAAATTCCGGTGCATAGATAACGACTCTATGAAAATTAGATAGAATAATGCAGAAGGGAATCCAATCCACAAATTACTGTAGTCGAGATTCAAGATCAGATTTAAACTTGTTCTTTTTCTGTAATAAACTTCTTAGTCATTCTAAGTACAAGAAGAAGGTGTCTCAAAACAAATTACTATGTTAATGGTTCCGTTCTGCTTTATCACCATCAAATTGTTTCATCGGCATCTTAACATGATGACGACGAGAAGAACGAATGGTCGCATGACAGGGCTTATTATTATATCTGTCATTTATAATTTATTACGATTGATGGCTATTACAATAGATAATTGGGTTGGCGACCATATGACCCGTCGCATCAGGCATACACAATAAGCGCTAGCTACACATGCCGCACGTTAAGTATGTTCACGTGGCAAAAACGCATAATTCTAAATTTGTACGACGTAGTTTTAGTTTTACAGGCGTTACTTTTGATTACATTTTCCATTCTTGAAACTTTTTTTTATCTCTGATAGTCTTCCCTTGGCGGCAAGTCAAAGTCAAACATTTGCAAGTTACGGGAACATTCTAATAAAAAAACCAACTGACTTAAGCGAATAAAATAATTTACACTAAAATTGTATAGTATGGGTCATGTGCTAAAATATTTAAGATCACACAAGGCAATTCCTTAGTATTAAAAAAAATCCTTTTTTAAAAATGCAAAGGGACTTGTGCGGTTTTAAAAGTTTTAGCACATGACCCATACTATCAATTTTCAGTGTAAATTACGTCATTCGAGCAAGTCACTTCGTTTTTGTTTTTAGCATGACTCAGTAAATTGCACATTTTGACTTTGACATGCCGCTATGGGAAGACTATGAGAGCTAAAAAAAAGTTTCAAGAATGGAAAATGTAATCAAAAGTAACGCCTGTAAAACTAAAACTACGTCGTACAAATTTAGAATTATGCGTTTTTGACACGTGAACACCCTTAATGGTTTGTTCCTTAATTTTTCAGTGATTTAAAAAAAATATTGCTACTAATACTCATATCAAAATTTTGCTCCACAGTTTTGACACTAATTTGTCATAATTTGTAGCTGAATGTTTTTGTAGCAAAGTACTGAACGATTTTTTTTTTTTTAGATTTCGTCACCCAAAGTACCACGTTGTTTTTTGTCGTGAAAGTAAGCCAAAATGAAGCGCTATCTCTCTCTCTCTCTCTCTCTCCCTCTTTCTGTCTCTCTTTCATATATATATATATATATATATATATATATATATATATATATATATATATATATGCTGAGGAATGGTACATTATTTTTAAAAACGCATCGTGTGACTGCACATTTACTCAAATTGTTTCAAAGCTTTTGATTAAAAAAATATTTGAGTTATTGGCACCAGCCTGAAAAAAAAAATAAAAAACTACGGTACAAGCCCTTAAGGCGGCCGCCTACCCCACGCTTCAAATGCGTTGCAGTGTGTTCGTAAACAGGTTTTTTCTACTAACTATTCCACGTGTGCCCATTGTGCCAACGTACGAAAAGAAAACAAACTTCAGATAAGGTCGGAACATCATTGTTACGACGCCACGCTCATTACAAACACTGTTTACAAGCCCTCCAACATGTCTAAAACGGCATTTTCAGACTTCCATACTTCAAAATGTACTAACCGTATGTACGTGAAACTCAGATTGCGACCTGCACTGAACTTAGTTGCAGACTTTCCACCAACAAAATGATATGGTCCCATAGTAAAAACCGTTCGGCGGGAACCTTGCACACTAGTCCAGCGCTTGGCTCATTGAGACGACGCGACATTTGATGCGCGCTTCAAGGTCGACCTTATTGCTCCGTCGCTTTTGAGCCTCTCGCGCTCGGGTAGGCGGCACCCTTAAGTTCCACTATACATACATATTTTGACAAATGGCAAAGGAAACAGATTATCTAATTGTTTTCAATTTTAAAATAAATAAATGCCACTTTAAGTGCCATTTTTGCAACGGTCGCATTTCGAAAGGTTGAAGTTACCGTGGACTCCAGCATTACAGAACCAATTATTGAGAAGAAGAAAGCAGAAAACGACAAGCGGCAACTTGGGGTCGGAATGAAAGGTCGGAGGTCACCGACGGCGGCGACACACGCTGGCACGGGACGGCAGAAGAACTCCGTTGAAGAAGAAAAGCTCGGTCTGCTAGGGGGGAGTGGATCAATCCCCTTACCTCGCACCCACCTATACCACCCACTCCCCGGAGAGAGAGTTGACCTAGGTCAAACCACTCCCAACCCCCACCAGGCCAAGGCTTGCTGTGACGTCACGACGTATTCGCTGCAGTGCCACTCCAACCCCCGGGGATCGAACACTGCCCTGGGGGGTGGGAGGGTGGCACGGTTGTAGTGTTGACCTTACTGCGGCTACATACGCTACTACGTTATAAATATTAACTTTATTATACAGACATGCATATTTACACCGTCAAATAAATAGCAAACTAACAACTTTCAGCGAAGTGATGAGATTTTGGTCAGTCATTTCTACTGATTTTTTGAAAAAACTGTGCAACTATTCTAACCAATTTTTTCAAGAGAAAATATAGAACGATTTCAGCTAATTATGTAACTGAGGTAATTCTCGTTAATGAAATAATGTCTTAAGGCGGCCGCCTGGTGAAGGGTGTGTTTGTGTGAGAGGTGAATATCGATGAGGCAATACGAGCGATGTTGGCCGGCACAAGTATTTTGATATCGCCTCTACGGCCAGAGTCGTAAACGCGCGCGCAGTGTTCCCGCCGTAACGTTATTACTGTGAGACTTCAAGCGGTGACCCAATAATTTTATTGACCACGTCACTGTAGCAAAGTCCAATGTACTTGTAGACCTCAATTCCGAACAAATCCGTTACATATATCTTGAGAAAGAACCGCGTGAAAAATGCGATTTTAGCCAAGTTTGAGGGATTTGAAAAAATATTTCCAATGTGTATGGTGTCTTGAAAGTCGCATGTACTAGTACACTGAAGTGTGTTTTGTTTTCCTAGGTAAGAATTGTGGACGCACGTTTACTGGTCTCTGAGAAAGAAAGGAAAAAAAAACTCCGAATACGCTGCACGCAGTTCGAGCACCGGGTGATACGATGTATGGAGCAGCGCCGGAATGAAAGGGCGGGGGAAACGGGAGATCCTTGAGAAGACCCGCCGACCAACGGCATCGTTCGGCAAGATTCCCACATGCGAAGATACGGGGACCTACAACGCCGGGGATCGAGCCCGGATCGCATGGTGGGAGGCGAGTGCTCTAACCACTGTGCCAACAGCTGCTGCCAACAACTTGTAGGGGAAAATTGATTTTCTCTTGCATAAGTACCGTTTGCGTATAGTCTGTCTCATGAAACTTTTCCATATTTTGACATTACTTCTCTTCTGAGAAATGTGCCAGGCAGGTCTGAAGTTTTAAACCTACCTGGCTTCCTGGAAAATCACGGTCTCCGCAATGCAGATTACAGTCACAGTTCTCAGAAGTGAACTATCAAAATATGGAATACTTACATGAATTATAATATACCTAGTAAACAAAAAGTTCAAAGGAATGTTCCACATACGTTGGAGAAGTAACGTATCTCAACTACCTTCGGCGGTAAGCGCATACTAATGCAAAGTGTAGCTTAGTGGTTTACAGAAACATACAGGAATCTGAAAGTCACTACCTACTTAACAAAATAAATAAAAATAAATTTAAAATAAATTTAAAATAAAAAGGTAATCGCGGATTTAAGGGCTTGTTCCCGAGTTTTTTTCAGACTGGTTTCAATAACTCAAATATTTTTTAACCAAAAGTTTTGAAAAAATTTGAGTCAATGTGGAATCACACGATGCACATTACTATGGACGCGTTTTTTTTAAATAATGTACCATTCGCCAACAAAAAAAAAAAAAAATAATTTCCTTAATTTTTGCTTATTTCAACGACGAAAAACGTGGTACTTTGTGTAATGAAATCTAAAAAAACAGTTCAGTATAATTCTACAAAAAAATTCAGCTACAAATTATAACATATAAGTGTCAAAACTGTGCAGCGAAATTTTGATATGAGTATTACGTAGCAATAAAAAAAATATTTTCGAAATCACTGCAAAACTCCGTAACAAGACCATATCTTATGTGAGAAAAAATTAGTAATAATTTGCACCGGAACGAAAGTTACACAATGACGTCACAAACGAGTTATCCAGAAGTTCTGTACCAGAAGAACCCTGTATGGTCACGTCATTGCCAGCAACAGAAATAGTAAACAAAGATGTCACCATGTCGGCATGTCGCTGCGTGAGCCGCACACGCCCGCATATCGACAGCCTTCTCTATCCCGGCCGCCCTTTTTACGGAGGTTATTTTCGGCGCCATTACCGCGATGAGTTGTTCAGGGCACTCCAATCAGCTCGCTCGGTCTTTACCACCCCGCGTTCTGGTGAGGATTACACAAACGCCACTGCTCATACATTTCCTCCCCTTCACCCGCCAAAACAACACAGTATCAATTACGAGACAGAGACAGAGAAAAAGAAAGAAAGATAAGACGGTTATACAATCGAAAATTTTAGCATTTGACTTTACCATAACTGGGCCACGTTTCATAAAAGTGAAAAAACTGATAATAGGAGAAGTTTTGTCATAATAGTAACTCATATCATAATAAGTAGGTTATTTCATAAAGGCAAAAACGTATAAAATGAAGTTAGAAGTTATAAAACCAGTTTAGTAGTTCAAAGAAATCTGTTTCATAAATAACTTATAAGTCTAATAAAATTACTGCTAAATTGATTTCTACTAACAGAAGTGTTTACATGATAAAACATAGTTTATGGAGTTATTAACCTTTTATTGTGGACACTATTGTTACAGAGGCTAGACCATGGAGGTGTTAACTCGGATGAGAACTCAGTTGGACGTTTCTCCACATGCTAGAAAAGAGCACTACTGAATTGTTTATGCTAGTGATTTTATAGCGTTATTTCTTTTCGTGGGGTGTTTTATAACAGCCTCTATTTTATGTAACACATATGTAACTGTCTTGAAATCTGACCTAAAACGTTCATTATACTCGTGGCTTTCTTGCAGGTGATTGTACATTTTTCTCACCCTAAAATGTCTTGGTTGCCTTATCAGTTATCAGTATCACTAGCTCATCCGCACAGCTGTCACTTGAATCAATTATTATCTATCTTGTATTGTACTAACCAACATGCAAGTAGTTTGATAAATACCACAATCTAAAATACAATTGCTTTGCTTATGAACATTCTAACATTCTCTTGTAACTTATAAAATGTTTTCTTATATTAACAGAAACGTCATTTATTGAAACACTATTTCTGATGTACTTACATTATAAGCTTATAACATAACACTTTTTACAACTAATACGTTTTATATGTATTTAGTTTTATGAAATATTTTACTTATAAAAGTAGCAGCTATTTTTTATGAAACAGAACTAATTTCTTTATGAAACACAACTTTTGCAACGACTAGTTTTATTCCTAGGAGTCTCATATCACAAGCTTCTGAATAACTGTCAATTTATGAAACGGGCCCCTGGACGCTGTTATGCGAAAAGTAACCAACATACAGTTTACTGGAACTGAGATATTCAAGGTCAAAGTTTACTATGTGTATCTTATCTAAATCTTGTGTAGACTGCTTTTTCAGGACTCTTTTTAATTTTTCTTCAAATAGTACGGTTTAGTGCTTGTTCATTTTCTTGGGTCGCCTTGGTGGGAGGCGAATGGTCTGACCATTCAGCCACCGCGGCCGCTTTGTAATAAAGGGAAAATATTTTAATAATTCGACTGTTTTTTGGGATATTTACGCGACATATGCTTTTATGACAAAATATATAAATTATTTATATCGTAGTATCCAGGGGCGTCATTTGGGGCTACAGGGGGGGGGGCAAATGCCCCCCCCCTGGATTTGGAAATTTTGTGTATAAATGTATTTTTTGTATTTTTAAATGTAAATAATGCTAACTTAAGGACATAAAACTGAAGTTTTATTATTAAAGTATCTAATTTATACATGCTTAATTAATAAAAAAGATGCAACAAGGTCACTATCGTCAGAAAACAAAATCTTGCCCCCCCCCCCTGGAAAAACCTCAAATGACGCCCCTGAGTATTTCAGTTAAAAAAAAAAATTTCAAACATTTTCAACAGTCGTTACTTTAACTTTACGTTTGTATTGTGTGTTGACGAAATACTTAAAGTAACGGAAACGTAAAGTGATACGTTAAAGTATTCAATTGTGTACAGCCCTATAGGTCCTATGGTGCCACAAGACCTTTCCAGTGCAGTGTTGCCAGGATTTTTGTCAGGTAGTGTTATACAGGGATTATCTGAGATTTATGTTAAGGGGGGGGGGGATTCCGAACCTGGGAATGTTATATATTAACACCAATTCCCCTTCTCCCTAATAAAGCTGGGGGTTCGGGAAAATTGTAGATTTCAAGATGCAAAATGGTGCTATTTAACTCGGTTCTCACAAGAATATCTAATGAACTAACGAACCACCGCTTGGTGTTCTCGGTAAGTAAGGCCGTTCAAGAGTGGAGAATTCTTCATTTTAAATTAGTGACGAAATAGTGAAAGTTTTGTACACGATACAACTGACAAAATCATAATTTTACGAAATATTTTTTGCGTGCATAGTATTACCATAACAGCATCTCAATTTACACGGTTACGGCAGTATACGACCACAGAAAATACTCATACTAAATAATTTACTATGAAATTAAATATCACGGGCTACGGGTTAAATGTTATAAAACACACCTAACTTAAAAATATTTTTAAAAATTACTGCAAATTAAACCTTTTACTATCATATTTTTGATATACAAATATAACTTTCAGATAACAAACGAATGTTCAGACATTTATAAGAAAATAGTACCAGCGTCGTTTAATGCATAGGTCTCGGCTGTTACGTCACTGGAAGCTGTGTCGGTTTGGGTGTTATTTCCTCTGTTCACTGGAGTGTAGATATGATTTTAGGCGTTGCTGAGGTTGATGAGCTGAGTGCGAAGAAGCGACGGAAGCGAAAACTTCCAACAACTTTCCCACATGTGAAACTCGAGAGCGACATCGCCGGGAATGGAACTCGGATCTCCGTGGTCTTGACCACTATGCTACTGTGACCTCTTTCAGCTGTTGATACTTAGCAGAGGGAGATCTATGTTCACAGATGTGTACGAACATATGTGTGTGTGTGTGTGTGTGTGTGTGTGTGTGTGTGTGTGTGTGCATACTGTACAGAAACAAACAAACTCACAATAAGCAAGTACACCACGCTGATTTTGGACTAAACAGAATACGAAAATGTTAGTGGCAAAATTACATTTTACGTGCAAAATGTGACAACATTGCACGGAGATAGTCCTCCTCTCTTGCGCTCCATCATCAGATATTATTTTATGTAGAATCATGTTTGGACTGCTCGAAATTTGAACCTGCACCCACAATATGCAGTCATAACAGTAATAGTAAGATAGGTAAGATATATGTGGAGCGCAAGAGCGGACTAACTACAATGCTATGTTGCCACGTTGTACACATAAAATGTCACTGACAACATTTTGCCACTAACATTATCGTCTCCAATTTAGGTCATGATTAGCGTCGTGGTGTGGTTATATTTATACACGTATACAATCTGATTGTGTCTCTGTAGGGGCCAGTCCTGCTTGACATTTAAAACCATGATCTCTAATTTCCACTCTTTTTTTTTTTAGCGATGTTGATTTTTTACGCCTAAAAATCTGCCCGGTAGTTTTGTTTAATTAAAATCGTCTTCTCCGTGTTGGCTGATTTTTCAATTGCAGTAAATGATATGGTTTTACCTAATTATGTAATTAACGAAATTCTGGTTAATTGCATTTTTAATCGAAACCGTAACATTTCTACCGTTGAAAATAATCAACAAAACTGCCAGGCAGATATTTTATATCAGGTCTCGTTTGCGCTTAAAGAAATAATAATCGGAAAAGCCTTAAGGGCCTGGGCCCGAGTTTCTCGGCTTTCGAGAGAATTATTTTTTAAAATCCATACGAGAGTCGATATCGTAAAATCGCTTCGTAACTTTTTTGCAAATTGGTTTTATTATGCAGTGTAATTTTTTTTAAGACAAACTGTATGAGTAGAGCTAATTTATCAATTAAAAGAAAATTTCATTAATTAACTAATTAGCAACTATTTTGCAGTTTTCTGACTCGACAAAATTAAGAGCATGCAGTTTAAATCAGCCATAACAAAGTTACGAAGCGATTTTACGATATCGGCTCCCATTTATGTTTTAAAAATAATTGTCGTTAAATGCGAAGAAACTCGGGCCCATGCCCTTAATGTTGTTGAGTTCTAAATCTTTTCTTATCTGCTTCCTGGAACTCGCCATGCCCGAAGCCCACTGAGGGCATAGTGACTCCTCTTCGCCTCATCCAATCAGGCACGCGCTACCTCCCCTTTCCCTTCACACAAGCGGGTAAATTATCGGGCCACTGACTGACGTCATAGACCACCCCCTTCCCGCCCAGGAACGTCAGCAGGAGGAGAGGGGTCATCGACTCCAGTAGCGAGCTGGCAGGCGCGCAACAGTTTATTTACGGACAAACCTTATTGACGGCTACACATGTCAAGGCGGGAGTCGCTTCCATTTACGCCCTTACACGGGGCGGGTTGATGACGTGAACATGGAGCCAGCGCTCTCACGCACCGCCATTTTCTATGTTACAGCCGCCTACCCCAGCTTCAAGTACGTCGCAGTGTGTTCGTAAATAGGTTTTCCTACGTAACTATTCCACGTGTGCCCATTGTGCCAACGTACGAAAAGAAAACACACCTCAGACAAGGTCGGAACCTTAAAACACTGTTTCTAAGCCCTCCAGGGGTAGCTGTGGCCGAATGGACAGGCCTCCCACGAAGGCGGTCCGGGTTCGATTCCGGCGGAGACGGAATTACGGATTTTCGTATGTGGGAATCGCGCCGGACGATGCCGTTGGTCGGCGGGTTTTTCCGGGGATCTCCCATTTCCCCCGCACTTTCATTCTGGCGTTGCTCCACACTCACCTCATGTCACCCCTCACAAAACAAAATCTGTCACTCCAAGCCCGCCAACATTGCTGAAAACGGCCTTTTCAGACTGCCGTACCTCAAGATGTACGTGAAACATATATTGAGATGCTCAGTGAACTTTACTACTTTACTTAGATCTATGTCTCCGTCATTTCTGAGAATCTAACGTGCAGATAGGCGGCTCCCACTGTACACTGCGTTCGTGTGTGTGAGGCACAACATCGATAAGCGCCAAGGTTTCCGCCGGCTCGTGTTTGTAACAACACAGCCACTCTACCGGCATGCAGAGCTTTGCTAGTAATGTTTTCCTATGGGACTTTTAAGCGGTAACCACATTATTTTATATGCGAGAATCATAATTCAAAGCCGAACACTTGTTTCTTATTGTGGTTTTTCCGAATCCGAATGGTATATTCATAGATACGACGGCCTGGAACAACAGTTTCAGCCATTGTGGGAGACGCGCAAAAATCATACTTTAAATACGCGTAAAATCTTAAACTTATAGCGTCGTACACAGAAGTGTGTGTTTTTCTTTCGTAGACGAACCATTTTTATGAGCGTTAGGTAGTTTCGTCAAAATATGAATAGTCGCAACTCGTTGCAATGCATTTCAAGCGCCGGTATCGGGGAACCACGTTCACCTATGACCCATAAGACCAGGCCGAGGTTCCACTTACTCCAACGTGCAGTAATAATGTTCTGTCTAAAGCGAGACCTAGTCGGGAATCGAACCCGGGATTACGACTAAGGGAGGCGAGCTATCTAACCACAACAACATCACGGCTCCAACAGAAATACCTTTCCCCCGAGAATTAGATGTACTTGGCAAGTTTATGAAAATACTAAGCCAGCTTGTAGTGTAGGCCAAGTATGTTAAGGTATATTGAAAGGTACGATGTCTAGTAAACACTGGAACACTCAATCGTCAATAACATCTGAACCACCCATCAAATTTCGATGAGATTTTTTTTTTTTTTTGCCGAGTAGATAGTTTATCGTAGGACGTTTACCTGTACAGCATTATGCGGTAGTATAATTTACTTTCGAGTAAAAAATTAAAAACTGTTCTTAGAAAAATAAGGGCCTCAAATCACAAAATCTACAAAAATTGAAAACTGTCATTTTTATAATTTTTAATATGTTAATATCTAAGACTCTATAACAATCGAATTAAAAAAATACTCGCGTTTTCATTTTAAAACAATTGTAATATCCGTAAACTTCTCGCGCAGACATTTTCGGATAATTATAAAAATGACAGTTTTCCATTTTTGTACACTTTGTGGTTTCAAGCCCTTATAAAAACCCCCGTTTTTATTTTTTACTTGAAATGAAATAATACTACCGCATAGAGCTATATAAATAAACGTCCGCTGATAAGTAGAGGTACGTCAATTTCGCGGATTCATCTGGCAGTAGCCTAGATTTCTCAGTCCTGTACACGCACTGCACACAGTCGATTATTCATTGGCTTACAACATTACAAGCGATAACTCTATTAATCATTTCCTTATTTACTACTGGCTTGCAGTAGTCAAATGCGTTTCGTGACAGCCACCAGATAATCACACGCGTGGTTATGAAGTATACATTTTGGCGTTCATCCTGACCTGGAACGTATTTGCGAAATTTACGTACCTCTAATTATAAGATATTCACTCAGAGCAAAAAAAAATCTCATCGAATTTTGATGAGTAGTAAGATTATTGACGATTGAGTATTACAGCCGTCCACTCGATATCTACCTTTCCATACTCCTTAATGCTTGCTATGAAAACTCGAGACAACTTGTAGTGCTGTACAAGCAGTGGTCAGTAATGAAGTAAGTAAAAAATCCTCGTCAAATAATGCGTACCAATTATACTTTATTCGACACCGCTTACTTTAATAGAAGACTATCAAAGCAGTGTGCAAAAATAGTTTTACAAAGGTCCAAGGTTCGAATTCCGTCACAGGCGTGGACATACTGCCATGTTTCAACATTATGACGCTCGCATGGTTGAACGTTTGCGAATGCCGTAACTTAAGGGACATTGATCCCTACCACCTTGGATTTATCCATTTCTTCTCGATAACTTCTGTTCCAATCGATGTATCAAAGTTATTGTCACGACAGGACATAGATACAAACTTAATCGATTTTCTGTAATTGTTTGAACCATTATACAGGGTGGACCAGAATTCATGTGCCAAAGTCCGGGAGGGGATTCGTTATGGAAAATAAGGTGGGGTATATAAACCAACACTATTCTGTGGTAAATATTAAGGGAGCTACGCCACGTTGAAAAAAATAATTTTTTAAACGTTTTTCGAAAAATACTAGAAAATATAAGAGATAGAGCCACCAAAATTGGCATAGAGCTCAAAGAAGTGGAGCACATTAATGTATGAAAAGTTGGTTGCCGTGACGTTTCCCTTCGCGGCTATGTAGGGGTGACTCACCCCATTTGTGTAAGTAACTTTTAAATGCTAAGTGGTAAGGTAATATCCACATAGCAAATTACTGGGC
>PNEQ01100567.1:40269-54222 GCA_003012365.1 Medauroidea extradentata | reverse complement strand
AACACGCAAGTAAATGTGTTCAGTTCGTACCACGCCACGTTCAGAAAACAAACCTGCCACTAATAAACCACGGACACAAACTTTAAAATACGTTTCCGCCTACGATCAAGCAACACAAAATTTGCATAAAATGAATCAATATTGTAAAATTCGACTTACCAAATTATCCCGTCATAAAGCGTCGGTAATGTATCCATTGCGTCAAAGACTAATAACATAGATTCTACTGCAGTTCGTTATTTATGCACAGTATCACGTCACTGACGCCCACAACTTACAATAATAATACATAGTAACGTACTATTCATAAAAGTTATTCTAAGTCAGCTACACGTCCACGCGACACCGAAAATCACTTTGTTTACAAGTCTGCAATGTACGAACACGTGCGCGACGTGAGCGGCCATCATTGTCAACGCGCTGACGTAACTGTCGCGCGCTTGCGCAGTAGATAGCAGGGCTACTCTGCTCATTGCACGGAGCAGGTGTTGATAAAGGCGAGGTTCCCGCATCTCTCTACGCCTATGGCTAGGACAGGGGGTAGGAAAGAGGAGTGACAGCCGTGCGCTAGTCCGTGGGAGCACCGAGCCAGGTTTACACCATAGAAAAGGGCGGCTTACACGAGCGAAATTACTTGAGAAAACTCCGTTCGCCTGTGAAACTTAGCGCAAAGCAGTCGATCTCTTATTAAGAAAGGTTACAAGTATAAATCGCGGCGCATTACCTGAAATTTAATAAAATTACCAAGTACACAATAACTTTGTAAAATTTTAATTTTACTCAGTGCTACAGCACGAGAGCACGGCCTTATGCACCGCCACTGTTATTACCCAAGATACGTAATATTTCATACTTCTAACATAGGTTTCCAACCAATTATGCAATATAGAGACATCAATGCAATTATGCAATATAGAGACATCAAAGACATGTGACATAACCACCAAATGTTTTCACATAACTTACAAAAGAATATTACTTACCCGAACGTACTAAAGTTTATGGGCTGTAAAGAAAACATGCAATAAATAAGTACACACCTGTCTGTGGTCACTTCCAGCTGTACAATTTTTTTCTAGTAGTGCTAGGACAGTATTTTTACTCAGCCGCAATCGCATAACAAATTCATGATTATCTATTTACATGTGACTTGGGCGTTCCTGAAAAAGTCTTGGCCTGTTTATGAAATCTACTATTTCTTCATCATCATCTTCTTCAAACAAGAAATTTAAATCATCTCTCATCATAACCTAAAAAATTGTCATTGTTTATAATATTGTTTGTTTTAAAAGTCCTGTTTAACTCTGTAATCAATACCTCTTCTTATGATTAAGATAACCAATGGTTACCGACTTCTAACCCACTGATTAATCTTAATCAGTACTTTAGAAACAGATATTGTTGCTAACCATTGGTTAAATTTTAATCGGAAGATAATCAGAAGAAAATCAGACATTGAGAAACCGGGCCTTAATATGATTAAGATAACCAATGGTTACCGACTGCTAACCCATTGATTAATCTTAATCAGTACTTGAGAAACAGATATTGTTGCTAACCATTGGTTAAATTTTAACCGGAAGATAATCAGAAGAAAATCAGACATTGAGAAACCGGACCTAAGTCTATCCTCCCTTCCATCCCCCCTTCGTGATAGTAAATGCTAGAGTGTTACTGTAGTGTTATTTACTAAATGCAATGCCTTGTCGATGCAACCACTCTTTTCTGTCACTGGCTGTTCTTTTCAGTTACACATAGTTATCCGTATATGACACCCTATCTTCTTCTGGATATCTTCGAAGTAAATACTTTCTAAGGCCATTTCGTATGTGTAGTACTAATACATACATCAATGATAAAATAAACGTCTAGAATTTATTTACAACAGTTTTAAGTTATTGTGGTTTGATACGATTGACATTTCATAAAATAAATACACAGTGGTGGATGTTTTTTTTTTCCACCTGTGTAGTCGGCCAGGTAAAATATTCGTTCAGTTCTTCCAAGTTGTAGAGAAGGTTTGGGTGGTGTATCCAGTATTTGTTTGGAATGGGGAGTTTCATATTGGTATTTTGTAAAGGAACACCGATCCCCGTAATTAAAGCTGAGTGTTTGGTTGGGGTGGGGGGGAGTGTTTTTGATAGGGGGGGGTCCTCCCCGCCGGGTAAATTTCGATTTCAGTGTGCAAAATGGCGCTATTTAAGCAGTGTTGTTATATAGACATTGAATGTATCACTGATGGCAATATTAATATTTTAAATGCGTTTTTTTGGACTTTTATTTTTTTTTTTTTTGGAAGGGAGGGGTTGAACCCAGACATCACTCCTTCCACGTCACAGTATATGAAGGATGTAATTCGCTAAATGTTTCTAACAGTGTATCTTATAAAGCGTTGTACACGTTGGAAATCTTGAGGCTCGACTCAACTTGCCCCAAGTGGGACTTGTTTCACACAGCAGACATAATTGAGTAGTTTAGTACAGGTCACGGTAAATAAAGATTACTGGAGCCTATTCTTAAATTTGTGAGCGAAGAAAGTATTACATAAATTGATAAAAAATACGTTTTGATAAATTTTTTATCTTAGCGGAAAGGAAGTTGGCGGAGTTTAGTCCGACCGCCGTAACATCAGCGCCATTAAAACACAATATTCTCGGTAACTTGGTGAACTACAGCCATACAACAAGGGGGTCAAATATCCAGGCGAGTGTCCAGACCTGTTCTTCTACGGCCGTGGTACAGGTATGAAGGCGTGATGATAACGCCTTTGCAAAGAAGAACCACTGTCATGCAGTCAAGTTTCTCTTTTGAAATGTCCGTCATTACAACTCTGTCGTCGAGGCAGGCTTTGCAGCAGGTTTTGGTAGTTGTGAGAGAAAAGGTGGAAAAACAGAGGAGTGAATTGGATGGAGGGGGGTGGTTTAATGAGAGAAAATTGTAGTCGCTTTATTTTCTCGCATCAGGTTAAACTGGAAAAACTGCAGGACATTAAGCAGATACTGAACAAAGCGATGGCCGTGGCGTAGCAGTGTATCCGCTATGCAACACTGTACTGGTTGGTAACTTTGCGAAGAGAAGTTATCTGAGGGGGGAGGGGGGACAGAAAGCTAGCCTACAGGGGCATGTAGCCAGTTACAGTATGTTGGCAATCACATTCAGCACGGGAATGTACGCAACAAGAATACAGACGTAGCCAGGAGTCTCGTCTCGTCAATAAAACATGTTGCACTCCTCAGCAATCCAGTGCCTTCATGAGGGCTTCATGCATATTTAAACTTGGTGCGTGCCACTGTTATAAACTGGCCCCATGCCTACAATAAAGTCTAACACTATTGCGGTACTTTATAATATAAGAGGTACAATTGATTGTCTGACCTCCAGATTTGTACGGCGATAAAAGGGAAGTGTCACGTGCGTTAATTTTTTGCACTGAGATCTTATAAAAATTAATGTCGAGAAAGTGTTTTAAATTTTTCCCTATAAGTGAATGTAGTGAGTGGTAGACTAATCCTGAAAATATGTTTTTTTTAATTTCATTTTTTTAAAATATAAAATGAAGTACTTTATATTTAGCCACACCACTTAGAATATACCGGACTTGAACTTTTGCATGTTGTGAATGAATTATATGAACTGAGGTTATGTTTAGTACTTACATTGCTACGCTTATGTTAGCGAGTGACGGCGATATACAGATTGATTGAGAGGCGAGTAATAGTAATAAGCGGGGCGTAAGTGTGTGGATAGTCGAAATATGCATGCAGCGCCTGTGTACATGTATAGAAGTAAGGGCACGAGTAAATACAAATCACTGTCTGTTTCCTTGCACTGGGCACAATATGGAGCTGATAATGCTGGTAATGTCATGATGTCAGGTGAAGAAAACAAGTCGCAAAGCTTGTTACTAGTGAACGTTGTTTGCACAGTGTGATTTGTACTGTATAAGTAGTTGAGAATATCGTCGGTAAGTTATGTCTTGAGGGAGGTGGGCCTATAAACCCAGTCTTTCAGTCTCTTGAACAACCTATCATCATGTAAATGATGTAGACAATACGTTAACTGTCACGGCGTGACTTGGGTTTTGAGTGAGACAACTGATTACACACAGCTCAGCTAACATCTTTAGTTCGACGACTTATTCCAGCTGATGTATTGGCAAGTACAGAGAACACATACACAGTCGTTTTCCAAGTAAAGATCCTGCTATTTTGGGCTGTTGCTAACTGCCGATATCCTGCTGATGCCTTTGCAGTGCCGGCCGTCTGCCCTGAGCGTGCCACAATGAATGCTGTTGGTTTGCTGATGAGAACATAGGTGGCAGTTCGAAAGTTTTTCATTTTCTTTTTATTTCGTGCACAATTGATTTTATAGTGTAGTTTAGGTAATGCAACTAATAATTTTAACAATGCCAAACTTTCGTCATTAAGACATTCTAGAAACATAACACGGGTTTCTTCCGTCAACCGAATGATCATTATAATTTAAAAAATATATATATTTGTATATTGTCAGAGGTATATTTATTCACGGCTAGCTTCAGTATCTTAGGTTGTATTCTACCTCTAGCAGAAATATTATATAAATACATCAAGGAAAACTAAAGAATAATATCGTGTATTCCATGTTTACTACAACACTGCAACAACAATGTTTTTTTTTCTCAATAATAAAACATACATTTTTGTATCCATAGAAATTAACCTTAGATGTTGAAATTCTTCACATCGTATCATAGTATTTAAAACCTGTAACGTGTCGAGATATTTCGATATATTACAATACGTATAATTTAAATAAATAAATAAATTCGAGCTTAGGCCCCCAGGTGTGTTCCGAATGCAGTGGCAACCATCCACAAAGCGTTCTTGTAGTTCGTGGATACTATAACAGGGCTGGCATACACCAAAGCTTTTAAATATTCCCACACACAAAAAAAAATGTTGTTGCCATGTTTGTACGTGTCCATACATCGCAACGGGAAAATAGTTGTTGTCCGGACCTGTGTTTGTTAGCATTGTTTGCTTGTTTCATCGTCCTCGACACACCACTTTCGTTTGTACATATAATTACCAAACACCGTGTATAGGCCTACACTGTTAATAACTTACCTTTCAAGTTCAATCACACCAGTGACAAAGGATTCAGTTAATCGTGTGAATTATAACATAGTCAAGAACGAAACAAGTGTATACACATTCATGGATATACTATTTGAAAAAGTAACCATCTTGAAGTACTGTCTAAAAGGCGCGCTGTCAGTCCCATGAGCTGAATGCCGTGAAGATGATCTTTGTAACAGTTTTACCACTAAACAGTGTGAGTGGGTTGACAGCAACTTCCATTTCCCTACCTTCTTGCAATTTCAATGTGAAATCATAACGAACATTTTCATTGTTTAAAATAAATGTAGCAAAACATTTACTGAACAAAACTATAAATGATGTGTTCTCTCTTATTAAATTTGCACCCCCTCCCCAACCTGAATTCTGTAATCTTGAGATTAATACAAATTCAGTGCATGAATTTGTAGCTAACTTAACTCTCTACAAGATTGATTATGAAGACGAAGTTATCGCAATGTTAAGGGCCTGGACCTACCATGCGCTTAAAATGCGTTTCAGCGTTTTCGTAATACCGTTTTATTTTAAGAAACCATTCCACATATGCCCATTGTGTTTGTGTACGAACAGAAAATACACTCAAAACGATGATTAAAGAGTCGTTTCAATGTATCACGTCATTTAGAAAAATTATTTCGGGGCTCCTCAAAATGGCTAAAAACAGCTTTTCAGCATGTTTATATATATATATATATATATAAAACTTGCGGGATTCGTGTGAACCTTGTCCAGGAGCATGTAGTGGACTTTGTGATTAAAACTTTCCACTAATAAAAATATGGGGGTCACTACTGAAAGTGTCAGTCAAGCGAGTGATCTACGATAGCACTGCACGCCGTTTCAGTGTCTTGCGGTAGAGGTGATACCGAGCCACAGGAGCCGGTCAACTTCACCCTTCGAGCTGTGCCTCACTCACACTAACACACGGCCAGTAGGCGGGCTCCTTAAGTGCCAAACAACCCTACATTTTGCAAAGTACCCAATTTTAACCTATTTTGGGAGCTTTCCAGCTTCGTTACTATTTATCGTGCAAAAAACTTGAGATAGCAAATTTGTTGAAAATTTTGTCCTCTGTATGTTGGAAAATAACTTATTTTGTGATAAAATGCACCAGAACAAAGTTACAGTCGAAAAGAAAAAAAAATGCCGATTTTCTATACTTTTTCCATAATGGAGAGAGCGCTATTGGATGAGGAGTGACGAAACTTTTTTTTCCCCACTAACCTATACAACGTATAAAAAAATATAGAAAGACCCGACCTTTTGCAGGGTAAAACTGTTTGTTTGCTAGACTAATTAACAAACACGTCTGAACTAATACATAAATACAGTATTGCGCATAATTATGTGTAGTAACGAGGTACAGTACTCGAAGCTGTCGCACATTTTATACACAATGCTTAGTTACGAAGCACAGTGAATGATGCACTCTTGATTTACTATGATTGTTATGAACTAGCTAAGTTTTCAATGTTTTACTCAATTGAGCAAATCCACGAATATTCCCACCATCTCATACTCGGTAAACACTGCACTTGTAAACCATCTAACTACTTCAGTCTTTCTATGTCCCTCCTGCTGCAGCCTAGTATCGATCCTAAACACTGTCAGTACGCCAAATATAGGCCAGGTCAGCGTGTGTTCAGAAATAGCGGTGTATGTCCTGTCCACTCATAGTCTGTCAACTAGTTTTCTGTATTTCAAGTCGTTTGCAGAATAATTTATCACATATATATAGCCGCCAGAAAACGTGTGTGGGTTGAACTGCGTGAAATGCCGTATTTATTATTATTATTATTTTTTAATTTACTGTTGATGTAGGTTACAGTTTGCAAGGCCATTGATAGTCGTCAACATTCAGGGTGTGGCAACACAAATTCATTTTTTTAACACGGCAATATAACCCATTATATGAACAAGGAAGTTTTTATTTTAATTTTTATAATGTACGCACATGTAAAGTTTGGTTTTACGCAGCATTGAAAATCGAAACAGGTAGGTGTTGCCTCCATTGTCCATACACTAAATAAGCTGGTTTATGGCGTTTCTCATGACACTTACCAGCATAGAAGCGGGTATGTTAGCAATTTCTGGCCGCATGTTGGCCTTTAGGACATGTAGGGTCCTTGGAATGTTGACTTAAATGCGGGATTTATAATAGCCCGACAAAAAAATCACAGGAGGTCAAATCGGGGGAATAGGCTGGTTCCTCCAAATCGACCCTTATTGAGACGAGGCGCCCCGGAAAGTGTCCCTCAAAACAGCCATCAATGCATTTGAAGTGTGGGCCGTTGCGCCGTCTTGTTGGAATCATATGTCCCCTAAATCTAATTCATCAAACACACGTTCCTCACTGTTCCAACACATGTTGGTGACTGACAGCGGTGGGTAGCAAAACTTTATACCCATGCCTCTCGAATCAGACCATTCTCGCCCCGCTACGACATCTACAGCCTGAATGGCACGCTTAAAAAAAATAAGTTTTTGTCGCATCCTGTATAGCTCCGAGAGGAGAGAGAAAGAATTTCATGAAGGCACTGCCTCACCTAAAAATGTCTCCATTTAAATTAACACACACATACACATCTACATATATATATAAAATGAAGTGTCCCACTAATTTATTCACTCATGAACGCACAGCCCAAACCACTGGACCTAGAAATGTGAAATCTTCAGCGTAACTTCTCCTCACGGCGTAGGCACCCACTAAGGAAAGGTTTTTCGAAAATCGAAAATTAAAGGGGTGAAAAGAGGCAAAACGTGTTTTCACGAAACTCTCGATTACTCTGTATCCGGATGGTATATTGTTAAAATTTTTACTTCCAAACATTGCCTAAGCAAATGTATATTTCATAATTTGGAAATCAAGGGGGTGATAGGCCGTTAAATGTGTTTTCAATAAATCCTCTATTCCTCTTAAACCACTTAAAAGATATCGAGTTGATCTTTGCATCAGAATGGTGCTCATATAAATGTCTAAAAGTAGTTCTAGTATTTTTCAAAATTCGTCCTGGAAAGCCTACATAGTTTTGGAAAAGTCTTTATTTTACTGCTATACGATTATATTATTACAATAGCATATATTATAGATATTTATTAAATTACAGCTCACTTTTATGTGTTGCATGCGGCAGGGTTTACTTAAATATGTCATTCTGCGCTGTGTTTGGATGTAACTAAAACAGCAAACCGAACAAAGACGAATAAAATACTTCGATTTTCCATCAAACGAAGATTATTCAGGAGTAGTGGGGGAAATGCTGACAAAGGGGCAGATAACATTGTCAAAAACGGTATAATTTAACAAGAAGATTAGTAACTGTTACTTCCTACAGTTTATTATAAAACATTTAATTGCTTATGTAATACGAAATGTTGTACGCATTTCGAAGAACGCGTTTATGTGAAGAGTGTGTTTACAAAAGTCTGCGAGAAAAACTACCAAACTACTATTCAATCAAAACAAACCTTTCCAGAAAGGTATAAGATTAGCAATAGACATCTACAAGATTTATTTGAGCACCTAAACGAGTCACTTAATTGTGGGTACATCACAACAGTTAGACTAAGCCAAGATGTTCTAGAATGATTCTTTTCATACTTCAGAGGAATGAGTCACCAGAACACGTATCCATCACCTATCATAAGTTTAAAAACAAACTAAGAAATTACACTTTTGTAAACAGTCGTACGGCGTTTTTTCTATGAAGAAACATAGAAGAAACAGCTGAAGAATCATGTTTACTAAATTTATCATCTGATATTGCCACACAGTCAACATGTGTCTCAGATATTGCAATTTATTCGTAGAGAACTACTCATGTCATCAAAATTACTCAGTGAACCTTAAAGTGTTTTTAAAGAAGCTGTTTCAGACGTAGACATACTACCTGGAAATCTTATATTGTCGGAACATGCACTAAGATAAAGGTTTCAGATGTCTTGATTGATATGTTGCACATCGCTTTAGGTAATGTAAATCCAAAATTCGACTGTATATATCAGACATCAAATGAAATAATTTTGCTGCCTCGCAGTTAATGGATGGGTTCGTTTGTCGAGAAAAATATTTTCCATGAAAACATTTCAGTTGCAGAGAAACGTTTTAATGAATTTCATGGAGAGTTTTCTGCAAAAACATAATATATTTTAACTGCTCATGAACATAATTCTTAATGAAATCGTAAACACGCTAACACACAGCTTTTCAACATTGTCCATTGTTTTGTTAGGACTAGAACTTACGTAAGTGAAAAGTATTTTCATGTGAAAAACCAAGATGATAAAGATACGAAGAGAAAATTATGTAAGAATATGAAGACGATACGGGGAAAAACACACTGAGAATAATGATCACTCTGATATTTACAGAACTGTTCTGAAATAAGTTTGTATGGTAGCAACAACAAGACTTTAGTGACATTAACTGATTGTTCTGTACTTTGTTACAATATTTATCGTTTGAGGAACAATCCAAATCTTGTAGCACGTTTTTCTGTTGAATAAATTATCTTCTCTGTAATAAGAACACAATGGTTTGCTGTTGCAAATGTATAAATGGTTAAAAATACTGTCTCGAAGTATTGTAAGAATTACTAAACATGTTGCTGCAAAATTAACAAAGTTTTTCACTAGCAGCGCCATTCACTTTTCGTTACAGTTACAATAACTTGGTTCTAGGAACTATCTTCTTCTATTAAAAGTTATAAAACAAGCAGGGTAACCTTAGCAATACTATATTGTGTCCGCAACATTTATGCCTCTGTTCAAATTACTCTCCTACTTGATGTGCCTACCATCTCATTCGGTTAAAAGTTAACAAACAAGCAGTGTAACCTTAACAATACTATGTTGTGCCCGCAACGTGTTTGCCTCTGTTTAAATTACTCTACTTGTCGTGCGTACCATCTGATTATGTTACATGTTAACAAACTAGCAGGGTAACCTTAGCAATACAATATTGTGCCCGCAACATGTTTGCCTCTGTTTAAATTACTCTCCTACTAGTATTGTTCACCACCTGACTTTGTTCACATTACAGAACTAGTATTGTAGAGTTAACAGACAAGTATAGTAGTTACAACAATGCAATGGATTGCTCGAGGTACCTACGGCTGCGACGTTAGTGCTATCTGTTGTTAGCTTCAGAAACTTCTTGCTAGTAGGGCTTGTACTATAATCTTTAAAATATATTTTCAAGTTTTGCTTAGTTTGTTTAATACTATGGTTGACACCTGGCTATAATCTTCAGAATAGGAAGAGGGCCGGGTCTGGAATATATTGTTACAAGTTTGAGGACACAAACTTTTCGTGTGGGCAATCCCCATGAGTTATTTTGGGATAGAGGTCTTATAATTATAAATAAAAGAGTTAAATTTATTAAGTACTGGATTTAATAGCTCACAAAGCTTACAAAAACGCAAAACAGCAATCAACTATAACTCTCACAACACAATTAGTTATGCACACAATTACTCCTGTGTCACAGACACATTAATTAACTTTGACAATTAAAGCACAAAAAATGTCTACCATCGATTAATTAAAGTCTACAAATCACAATAAAAATTCAGGCATATATCCAATCAACAGAGTCTCAAATAATGACAGTGTACAACATTAACAGTCCGCAGTGGTGATGAATCGCCGTGTGCTGCGCAGCATCCCGAGTGCACCACTGTCTTCACTCTTGAGGTCTTCGGTTCGACTCCTGTCGCGCACCTCCTCTTCGCTTGTCAGCCCGCCGCAGCAGTCCTCTTGGTTCGCCCAACACTGCTCCGAAGGTAGCCGCCTGCCACCTCACAGTAGACTCTGACGTCACCAAGATGTCTTCACCAGACTCTCTCCACAAGCATAGCACATTCTTCTAGCACGACCAATAGCGAACTCTCTCCAAATGTGCCTATTCTACGCTTTTATACTCCGGCCAAATTCCAGGAGTTCCCCGAATTACATAGTTCTAAACGTAGACATTTCATCATGTTTCGGATGTGACTTGACTCACTTAGGCCGCCCTCGTAGGGTTAAGACACAGTTGGGACAGGTATCTATGACGTAGCTTCGGCGTGGCTTCCATCACGTAGCCGCCCAGCCTATGAGTCAAGGCCAGTCCACAAAGTGTTACAAAACAGCCGTCGACCACCTGCCTCCAGGTACATGGCATGCAACACTATGATAATACACTAAATCTATATTGTACGGAGCTAGCTTGGGGCAGAGGTCTTAGGCCGATGTGTGTATCTTGATGAGATGCGGAATTACCAACATATATACGAACTATCGCCACGAAAGTATGCTCACGGAAAGAGTAAAAAGGATAGGAGTTCTGTTCCAGCCTTCGTGGAGTGCACATCACTGCACAGCCTAGTCTGCCAGACCTTCAGCTGCTCTACTGTCTCCTGTCTGTGTGCCTGATACGTAACCGTGCCAACGAAAGTACACAGTGCAAAGAGGGTAAATATTGCTCTAGGCCGGGTAGGCATTTAGCCAGTTAGCCAGTTATTTATTAATTAGCAAGCTTGAAAGTGCTTGACAACGAGGGATTGTTGAAAGGTTTCTGTCTGCTGCCGTTTTAACAGCGCCAGTCAGATCTTCATTAGCTCTTTCTTATAGGTTTAGCGCTAATGTAGTGTACATTTAGTCGTTATATTGAGTACTTTTTACATTCCCTTTACCCTTTCGGGGGCCCCCTTAGCAGCATGGAAAGCTCTGAGCCCTCACATGATGCTAAAAAAACGCAGCAAGGGGTCAGACACCCCACAAACAAACCACGACAATGGTATGGAGGCCGAAACTTCCCATCCGCAGCAGGAAAAGGCTACCACAACAACCAAGCCTAGGTCAGACCTCCGCCCACTGACTGTGTATCATACACAGGATGTGACATATAGTCACGTGATGTGCCTCTTCAAGGCCGAGCTCAAGGAGTCCACTGTTAACAGTACTGTGCCCCAAGGAATACAATGCCTGCCACGTAGTCTTGAGGACTACAATAAAGCAATCTCCATCCTGTAAGAGCTAGGAGTAGGGTTCAGTATCCTCAATCCCCGCAGTGAAATGCCTCTAAAGGTGGTTATCAAGTGCCTAGAGCGAACCCTTCCTGTCTCATTCATATGAGACGAGCTGCGCGACCAAGGTTACCATCCAATCCACACAGAGCCCAAGCTCTCCGCCCGTGATAGGCAGCCACTGCACATCTTCGTAGTGGAGCTGCCAAATACAGAGCAGTCCAGGCAGATCTTCAACCTTAAGTACCTTTGTGGCCTCGTCGTTAAGGTCGAGGACTACAAGCGCCCCAAAGGTCCCTCCACCCAATGCTGCCACTGCCCGCGCTTCGGCCACAGCAGTAAGGTCTGCCGAGCCCCCGCGCGCTGCCGCCTATGCAGCAAAGACCACCTGCGCCTTGGAGAACAAGGATGACAGGGAACAGCGATGGTGTGTCAGCTGCAAAGGAAAGCACGCAGCAAACTACAAAGGCTGTGCTTCCTACAAGGAGGAAGAATGGCGCTTGTTGCCGCCTGAGGAGCGGAAGAAACGCCAGCAACTCAGCAAGGCATCTATACAGGCTCAAAATCAGCCTGAAAGACAGATTCGTGCCCCCCGAGCCCCCTGGGCGCAGCCTGGTCCTGATGGCTGGACTGTGGTGCCTGAACACCACAGAGGACACACACCTGCACAAAATTTTGTGCTAGGATACGTGGAACAGGTCTTTGTTTTCACCCAAAATAGATACAATGCATTGAACATGGCTTCTCGGAGGTTGACTTCCCCGCCCTTGCAAACCCGCTTAGGCTCCGCAGGCAGCGATCCCAGCAGCAGGGACATAAGGGGAAAATGTCCCACAAGACCCAGAAAAAAAGTGTGAAAAACACAGCTGGCTCTCTCCTCACGAGCGCCCAGCAGCAGACTGCCAAGGCCACGCCCCCACCCAAGTCCCAGGCGGCCCAGGATAGGACAGACCCAGCAGCTAATCAGGAGCGCGCAGCCACAAGGCTCCCGAAACTGCTCCGGAAAATACGCCTAAGCCCTGCTGCTCAAAAAGACCCGTTTGTAGGTGAATTCTGCGCACAATTGTGCACAATTTTAACCATTTGGTTTGACCCAAACAGCCACATTGAAGACAAGTGCCAAGCCACGCTCGGCTCCGCCTTGTCGGTGAGAAACATGGGCCAACCCAATGCCTCCCCCTAGGCAGGACTACAGACCTGTAAACAGGCCCCCCTCCATAAGTAAGATTTTATTCGGGAATGCAGCAGGCATCCGGAATAAAAGAGCAGGAGCTGATAGATTACTTAACCTGCCACCAGCTACAAATCACGGCAATTAATGAAACACATTTACGCCCACAACACCGTTTATCTGTCCCAGGATACTCTTGCTTTAGGAAGGACAGAGAAAATAACGTAGGAGGCGGTGTTTTAATTCTAATTAAAAACACAATAAACTGCCTTGCAGCAAAGCAGCCATAATTACATACCCTTGAAGCCGTGGGCATTAATTTAAAGCTCGGCGGCCAGCAACTATAGGTTTGTTTTACTCGCAGTTACCTGGCATTTCTTTTTGCTCTTTCAGCTCCCGGGGCACTCCTAGGCGTTTTACTTGCCGGAAACAATATGGCGGGGGTCCGTTTTACTCGCAAGGTCAAGCGCCTCCAGGTCAAGTAGGTCATGCTCCCACCGCTCCACCTCGCGAGGTAGAGTTGTGGGGGCAAATCGTCTGCTAGACGTTTTCGGGCCAGTCTGCTACATCGTGATCTGTTAACGTTCGTTGTGATGTGAATGAGAAATAACTTATTATTCCAAACAACATTGGAAAATGATGAAAATATTAT
>PNEQ01100567.1:24353-40169 GCA_003012365.1 Medauroidea extradentata | reverse complement strand
ATCTGTCTACTCTGTTACCGTCCACCAGGCCGTACACTTACGCGCGCGGATTTAAATGAATTAATAAACATGTCCCCTATACTATTGTCTGTCTGCAACATGAATGCAAGGCGCGGACAGCCAACGGAAATACTCTGTTCAACCACCACTCTCGGCATAATTATTTAATACATGCGCCTAACGAACCAACATTTGAACCATGACAGGTAAATCGACAACCAGACATTCTAGATATTGCAACATATAAAGGTCTTAATATTACCTTTACTCAAGAAGTAATTCCTGAATTGACCTCGGGCCATTACTTCGTCCACTTAAATTTTGACCAACTGGAAACAGACGAAAGACCAATTAGGAAAGTTAAAGATTATAAACATGCGAACTGGGAAGCCTTTAAAGAATACCTGGACGAGGAAATTAATCTGCCAGATCCAGTTAGCACCCCCGGTGAATTGAACTCTGCGATTGACCGTATCACAGAGTTAATTCAATCAGGAATTAGTCAATTTGTCCCTGAAAAGACACCACAACCCCACAGTGATTGGTGCCTGCCAATCACACAGAAAAATCGCCTGCGCAGGCGCTACTCGCGAGGTAGAACAGGTCAACTCAGGACACAGATAAATGCACTTAGAGAGCAAA
Organism: Medauroidea extradentata; assembly: GCA_003012365.1. Classification (NCBI taxonomy): domain Eukaryota; kingdom Metazoa; phylum Arthropoda; class Insecta; order Phasmatodea; family Phasmatidae; genus Medauroidea; species Medauroidea extradentata. The sequence continues at coordinate 39,527 of PNEQ01100567.1, read as the reverse complement.
TTAACTTAGAAATTACCTACAGGCAAACAGACCAGTGGAATACTAAATTATCCCGCCTCACTACTAAAGACAACAGTCTCTGGCACTTAACTAAGGCACTTACAAATAAGTGTAATCCAATCCCGCCTCTTCAAGGCCCAGCAGGTACTGCTTACACGCCCCAGCAAAAATCTAAGACTGTAGCTAATCAACTAGAGACATTTTTTATACCGAATGCCCAACCTTGTGAACCAGCACATGTGGCTCGCATCTATAGGGACCTCCGAGTGCGACTTCGCCATGCAGCCTTCAGCTACGAACCAGAATTAACGCATGCCGACGAGGTAAAAAGAATAATTAAACGTATGAAGCCCCGCAAAGCACCTTGGTTCGATACCCTACAAGCTATAGTGCTTAAGCAGCTACCAGAGTCTACACAGAGGCACTGGCTAAGTGCATAAATGCAAGCATGACACTAGCGCATTTCCCCACGCCCCGGAAACGTGCCAATGTTATTGTTTCTCCAAAGCCTGGCAAGGATCAGACCTTGTCACAAAATTACCTCCCATAAGCCTCTTAAGTACGCTCTCAAAAGTGCATGAATGTATTCTGCTGCGCCGCCTCGATAATCATATAACAAACGCGAATATTTTCCCCAACGAGCAATTTGGCTTTTAAAAAAAGCATTCCACAGTTCATCAGTTAGTTAGATTAACTGAACATATAACCACTACATTTAACTGGCGTCACTATTCAGTAGCAGTCTTTCTTGATGTAGAGAAAGCATTTGACAGGGTGTTTCATGCTGGACTACATTATAAAATGTACGAGAAACATTTCCACGACTGTTATGTTAAACTCATTGCCTCCTATTTAGAAAGGCGCTCCTTTGCTGTAACTATTGATGGAGCGATCTCAAAATTGAAATAAATTAGGGTAGGAGTTCCGCAAGGCAGCATACTAGGCCCTGTTCTTTACCATTTATATACTAGTGATATTCCGCAGTCCCCTAACTGGAACATGAACCTAGGTGTATATGCTGATGACACAGTTATATACACCCGATTCAGAAGTGCCGAGACCGCAACCCGGCGAGCCCAGTAATTGTTCATTGAGCTAGAAAACTGTTTCCGCCTGTGGCGAATAAAAATTAAAAATTAATGTAGGCAAATGCGAAGCTGTGGTTTACACACGCCGTCACATCCCTGCCAATCTTTCCCGCCTCACTCTGTTTAATGAGGATATTCCGTAGAAAAATGAAGTGAAGTATTTAGGCGTAATATTGGATAAAAGGCTGACATTGCAAAGTCATATAGAGATCAAGAGAAACCTTGCCTATGCTCGCATGTCGGCACTTTATCCGATGACATATCGTAATTCCAGCCTTAAGCTGAAAAACCGACCAGTAATATATAATACTATGGTCCACCCCATTTTAACCTACACAGCTCCTGCATGGGCTTAGTGCGCTAAATTGCACACTCGCACTTTGCAAGTGTTGCAAAATAAATGCCTCAGAATCGCAGCAGATGCACCTAGATACACTCCTATAAGATACTTGCATGCAGAGCTCTAACAAGAACTGCTGCTAGATGTATTTAGCAAAATGGCAGAGCAATTTTATGCTACTTGCCAAGAAAATCAAAATCCATTAATTGCCAGCCTCGGAGATTATGATCTTGAAGAAAATCAGCGTTATAAGCAACCAAAATCACTTCTAGCGCATAGGCCTCCTTAGTTTCTCTCGGTCTGGAACCAGCGAGTGCTGCGATTGGCCGGAGCTCCGGCCACTTGCAGGGTCCCTACCCCGCGACCTTCTCGCTGTTTTCTAAACTCTCTCGTGGTCCGGAACATGAAATACACTGTCCCGCTACTCGCCTTAGCGCCTGTGCAGCTAATAGTTATTAATTAGCGGATAGATCGGTTATTTGTAAGCTCAGAGAGTAATATATTTAAGTTATTTTATTCAGAAACTAAGTCCCCACACACGGGGGTGTCCCCACACACGGGGCCTCGAAGAGGCCTGGTACGTCTTGGCACCGCTTTAGGAGTTCTCTGCCAGTGCTGACGAGGTGAGACATCAATGCCTGTCATGCTTCTCAAGTTCTTCTGAAAGCCTTAAGCCCCAGTATCGGCGAGAGTTTGCATGGCAGGAGCCGCACAAATACTCGAAACAGTAACAAGTTACACTTACAAGGGGAACCTGGGGTAACACAGTGTTGCGTGTAGGCCGGGCAGCAGGCACATTATATCATGCTGGGTGGTCAGCCCTGTGAGTCAACCAGTGATGTCATGGGTTTTCGCAACTATGTCGCAACTCCCGAGAGACGTCATTGTGATTCCCCGATGACGCCAGTGCGAATTTGTGACTATACAGTCACAAGTGTGGTGGTGTCTATTTTTAGACCACAGGTCACCATGTTTCATCAGCCATTGACGTCACTGTAGGGGCAGTATAAAACCCTCGGTACTGCGCAACATGAGTCAGTATTGTGATAGTTTTGTGGAGTCTTAGTGGTGAGTCGTTAAGATGAAGTGTGACCGAGAGTGGTGTGAGGCAGCGCCCTTAGGAGCGGCATTGCCACTGAGCGGCGGTGGACGTCATGAGAAGTGACGGGCCGAGAGGAGGCACTGGTGGCGGCACAGATATGAGGACCCTACGCCTTGAGGGCGGCATCACGATGGTGTGGCATCGCGAGGATGGCAACACGGCTGCAATGGTCGATGTCGAGGCTGAGTAGCATCAGCGCCCTGCAGAAGGGCCAGACAACACTCAGGTGTTGTGTCGGAGCGACTGAGCTGATGAGGTGTGACGTCTCGAGGATGGCAACACGGCAGCGGTGGCTGGTGTCGAGGCTGTGTGACGCCAGTGGATTGCAGGAAGGACGAACAAAACTTTCGGTGTTGTGTTGGAGTGCTACAGAGGCAGTGAGCTTTGGAGAACAACACTGATGGTGTTGTGTCGAGGAGGGCAGTAACTGGCTACTTGAGAAGACTGTCTACCTGGTGATTCAAGAGAAGGAGTGCTTCGAGAGTTTGCTATTGGTCCTGCTCGGAGGAGGTGCTAAGCTTGTGCAGAGAGGCTGGCGAGGACATCTTGGTGATGTCAGGAATACATCTTGGTGACGTCGGAGTCTACTGCGAGGCTACAGGCACATACCTTCGCAGCAGTACTGGGTGAGACAAGAGGGCTTCTGATGCGGGTCGACAGGTGAAGAAGGAGGTGCACGACGGGAATCGAACCGAAGACCTCAAGGGTGAAGACAGCAGTGCACTCTGGGTGCTGCACTGTACTTGGGGAACCATCCTCCCTTAGGACTGTTAAGGTTGTACATTGTAACTGTTTGAAAGGCTGTTGATTGGATATATAACTGAACTTTTATTGTGATTTGTAGTCTTTAATTTATTAATGGTGAATATTATTGTGCTTTAATTGTTAAAGTTAATTAACGTTCTGTGGCACAGTCCTAATTGTGTGCATAACAAATTGTTGTAAGAGTTATAGTTGATTACTGTTTTGTGTATTTCGTGTCTTTGTGAGCTATTAAATCCTGTACTTAATTTAACTCTTTTATTTCTAATTATAAGACCTCTATCACAAAAGAACTCATGGGAATTGCCCACATGAAAAGTTTGTGTTCCAAACTTGGAACAACACTATCTTTTCACTTAATTAAGCGCATTTCCACGAAAACAACACTGCAGAGCATTATGTATTTCACAGCATATGGTATAATATACACTGGGCAGCCTTTGGCTCAGTGGCAATGCCGCTGTTGAAATTACATTGCAATAATTATTATATTAATAGTATACACTCACAAATTTACACATTTAGATGTAGTATATGCTAGCAATATGTTAGCTGTAGTGTTTTCTGTAGGTCCGGCCCGGCCGAGGCCTGTGATTGGCCGGAGCGTGATTGGCTGGCAGGACCACTAAGAGCCAATCAGAGGACAGCAGCTGGCACAGATCTTTCTGTGCCTAGCATGGGTGGTTAAGGTGTGTTCTCGTCCTGGAGAAATCCTAGGCGATTAGTGCATCACCCTGTTTGAGGTGTCAGAGTGTTGCCACACTCTTAGTATCCGAAGGGAGTAACCACGCAACACACTCACAGGGGTGCGATGTTGCTCTGGGGCTCGTGAGTATTGGTAGGCACTAAGTCGGGATGGGTTCCTCGACCTCTGGTGGTAGCCTTCCGCTTCCGTGATCCCTCAGCACAAAAACCTCTCACACCCAAGTCAACCTGCAGCCTCCTCGTGGCGCCATCGGATCTTAGAACCGATGCAGGCTCTGGCGTGCGGGCCCTATGCATCTCGGCTCCTCAGAGCTGAGAAAGGGGTATCTGCCTTGATGGATTCTCCGATAGATGGCAACAAGGAGAAACCACTAAGTGGGGCGTTAGACTACCTAGCGCTCAGGCTGTTGGGGGCCCAAAAGCCCTTGACTCCAAGTGGGAGGCTGAGGGTAATAGTAAAGGACGAACCTGATGCAGTCTGGGAAACAGGTCCCACGCCCGGACCCACTGGTTGTAAGGGAGTCCCCCCGGTGGGTGCACCACCTAAAGGTGTACCCTGTGGGATCCTTTAGTACTAGAAGGTCAGGCTGGAAAACCCACACAAATGCCATAAAAATTAGGTAGTACTACGGGCGACCAGTTAGCCCCATGGTAGTGTTTTTCTACCATGACTGGTTTGGGTTGGATTCGTAGTGGTGGTGGTTGCCTACATGCTGGGCAGGCTTGGAGAGGACCCTCCTCTGAGAAAGGTCGATACGTTGGCTGCAATAGTGCCCGGTGGAAGACCTGTTAAGTCTGTTAGGGGTTAGGGTAGAACCCCGCCTCAAACCAAGAGGAAACTGAGCTGATGAGGATCTCTGTTGGGAAAGGGGGGGGGGGTTATATTGTGGGCGAGAACCTGGGATGGGTGGCCCTAAGGCTCTCTCGCTAGCATCTATCTTTCTTGGAAGGTGGGGGGAGGCGCAGAATAGCGTACCGCCCAAGGGTTCAGGCGGTACCAACTTTTCTGTTAGCTAACGCCCACTGCGAGGTAGAGCGTGATCTCTCCCCTCGCCCATGGGGGCCGATGCCGGAAGGGCCCCAATGCTAAGAGGCACCGATAACAAACAAAGCCACAGGAAACTGTGTAATTGACGTATGTGCCTAGCACGAGTCCCGAAAACATGTTATTTTAGTCACGTATTTATTTTAATTATATGCTAGCTCATCAGATTTGCCTGTGAGCTAGTTTAGTGTACTGATATGTGTATTTTAAGTATGTTTCAGGTATTTACTGGGGATACGGGATGACGCTCGTCTTAATAACCTCGTCCTCCACCAGGGCATTGTGCTTATCCACAGTGCCCTGATTAAAACCAGCGCCCTCCATAAAATCAAAGGAAAATAAACAAAGAAACTTAATCAGTTCCCGCCCACATGCCCCACTCTTACTTCACAACTCTACCAATAACCCGGACCTTCCTTCTATTCCAGTGCCATTTTTATTTTTAATGCATGTAACTGCTGAGTGGTTACACTTCTATTCTGGTGAGAGGGTTTTTATGGTACTATGCCGGTGTTTCCCTCTCTCTTCTTAGATTATGGCTTAGCTATATATAGGTACACCTAGGGAGGTAGACATAGAACCAATCGCGGCCACGTCTGCCCAATCCCTCTCTGCCGCGATGCATGCCTCCTCTGCATGAAACTTCTTCCTTGTAGGCGTATAGGGCTCAGCCCTGAGACGCACTTACTTCAGCTCCTTCCCCGGGCGTCCACCATAACACAGTAGATTAGGGTTGGTTAGAAAAAACTATGCTGTTACGAATAAAATAAACAATAGTTGTTTTCCGTGCGAGAATAACATACTACGGTTTATAAATTTGCCTCACGATAGGCTGTTGCAAAATTTGTCGAAAGAAACAAAGCACACTGCCCTCTGTATAAAGCATTTGAAGCGACTGCTGAGGCCCTGTAAGGTAACGTTACAATATTGTTAAAGTTAGTATACAGCACCTTAAAACCAACAAAACAGATTGTTAAAATTTACCGTACTGCATTGCTGGGAGTACTACACAGCACTGTACAAGCAACAGAACAGATTTTTAAAATTACAATACTGCATTGCTGGGAGTACTACACAGCACCGTAAAACCAACAAAACAGATTGTTAAAATTACCGTACTGCATAGCTCAACGGAGAGTAGTAAAAGTATAATACTTTACAAGAGGTTGGTCGCGACGCTCCATGGTTGCGACACATCCAAGCTGATCAGTCATAACGGGGTCAATTTTCAATTCCAAGTGTCCAGACCTGTTCCTCTATGGCCGTGAATGCGACTGTGGGTTGGCCAACCATAACCTCGTTTCTCAATACATCTACAGCACGGCAGTAGAAGAACAGGTCTGGACACTCGCCTGGATATTTGACCCCCTTGTTGTTTGGCTGTAGTTCACCAAGTTACCGAGAATAGTGTGTTTTATTGGCGCTGATGTTACGACGGTCGGACTAAACTCCGCCCACTTCCTTTCCGATAAGATAAACAATTTATCAAAGCGTATTTTTTTTATCAATTTATGAAATAATTTCTTCGCTCAAAAATTTAAGAAAAGGCTGCAGCAATCTTTATTTACTTTATAAATTTAACAATGGAAAAAAAGTGGACGGAGTTTGAGTCCGACCGCCCGGAAAACAGCGCCAAAAAGTACGACATTCTCGGTAACTTGACGAACTACAGCCAAACAACAAGGGGGTCAAGCAAAATACATTGTTAGATAGGCGAGTGTCCAGACCTGTTCTTCTACGACCGTGATCTACAGGAACAGCTGATTGCACTCCGCCATATTGCAACCTAAATAAACAAATCAGCTTGGCTTAAGTATCGGCTGCTTATGCTCCATCTGTATGTTTCTCTTATCTCTGCTGAAGATAAGGTCATTTGTTTACCATAACCTGACTCCCTTTTCAGTTGCAGGATTTTTCTTGATGTTCAAACATGTTCCACTTTGTGTAACAGGATGAGACATTACCTACATGAAGTATTTGCTGTTAGTACACAATTGGATGCTAAATCAATCTTCATCCATGATGCTGCGGTCCGGTCACACACACAAGGCGGCTCGTCATGTCACGATACATGTGTTGCGTGCACTTGGCTATTCACATGTATTATGTTGTGTTATTTGATATAGTATGTTTGTACTTGGTTATGTGTATGAGAAGTACGTGTTCCTTAATTTCCAAAGTGTTATTGACATGAAAATGTGCTTTCGTTAGTATTTAAATTGGTTATCCATACGAAAATAGTGCACGATAATTAATTTATGGATTAGAATAATGATTTTTAGTGACAGTCCAGGAAGTATATGAATAAAACATGTACAGATTGCAAGGAAATATGTTTTTGCATCAAAATTCTCAGAAAAATTCGTAGAATATCGTATCCGAAATCCATTTTTCACTTTTAATATTCCCCCCCCCCCCCACCCTAATTTTCCCGGAAAAATGAGGGAAAAATTAATAAATCCAAAACGGCTCATCTCGCGGCAAAACTTGTATAGACAAACCATAACATATTTAAAATTTACAAAAATATATTTTTAACTCTTCCTTTTTCCAGAATTCGTTCCGGAAAAAAAAAACATTTTTAAGTGAAATCGAAAACGGCGCACTTTAATTTAAATTATTTCAGGTCAAAATTCAAAGTGTCTAACTTTTCCTGTAATGTATTCTAATTTCATACTAGTTCACACACGCACGCACACACACACACACACATATATATATAGGATTCGTCCTGCAAAGGTACATTAAAACCGTAACGGCACATCGTGTGCCAAATACTTTAGTAGTGCTAAATTAAAAAAAAAAGAAAAAGTTCACAAAATGTTTTATAGTACATGAAATATTCACTTATTTTCTAATAAAATTAACGAACCTTTCTTTATACTGAATTTGTCGAAGGGAACAACATTTTTACGCGGCAATAAGCCGAAATCGTTGCATCGTACATCAAAATATGTAGGACCATAACTACAGAGCAGAAAGATTTACATAACTTAATTAAAATTCACCGAGTGTTCCCACTAGTCCTATATTTCCTGTTTTTTTCAGGATGTGTCCTATAGTGTCCTGTATTTACATTTTTTTAGAATGTTTCCTATAGTATCCTGCATTTACAAATTTTAGGATGTGTCGTACAGTGCATTTTACTTACTATATATTTTTTAGATTGTCCTGTATGCTCTTTCATGTGTTCCCAATTAAGTGAATCCGAGGGATATCTGACATGCTCCAGCTTGCTGTATCCTAAGCTGTTGTGATATTCTCTTGCAGGTTATTTTTCAAGATACGTATTTTATGGCTGTTTTCATCCCTTATATTCTATTTCCCTACATTATTCACCTTGCCTTTTTTTTTTTCACCAACGTACTTATCAGGAACTTTTATGTGTTGTCATACCAAATGAAATTGTACTTGTTATTCATACTATTACGCTTTTCAATGTTTCAGATGTAAATAATAAAATTGCAGTACATTGTGCATCTCTTTTGCAGTGTTAACTAACCATACCTTGGAATAAAATGCCACGTAATACATTATTTAGAGACACGTGGTTAACAGAGAATGATGGAAGTGAATACACGATTGGATCATGGTGTGTTACGGACTGTGAAAGTGATTTTTTAGCTCAGTGTTTTCTTTGTAAAATTATTTGATATTAAGAACTCTGGAAAACTGCAGTTGCTACAGCATGCATCTGCAAACAAACACAACGGGCGACTTTAAAAGAGGCGGAGCTTCAGTCAGGTGTGGGATACAATTCCTATCTCCATGGATACCGCAGCCAAACATAACCTTCATTTAGCTGTTTGGCTTCACGTGTCCCGGATGAGATGTATGTCAAGAAAATTGATTATTTGTTTGGAATTTGCCGGTTTTTTTCAGGTAAACATTACTCCTATGTATTTGCGTATCTTAACCATGAAATTGACTCTAATATTTTTTACCCTTGCGTCAAATCTATGAATGCGCAACATTTTTCCTTTCTGCAATTACCAACTAACAAATCAGCATGTTTGTAAACAAGCTGTTTCCCACAGTATTTTTCCCCTGCGGTGACGTCAGGAGGCGTGTACTTCAAGTCGTCCATTTAGTTGAATTTTCAATACTATCACAAAATCATTATTCACTTTTGGTGTTTCTTCAAGTGGTCAGAAGTATGTAGCACTCTCGTGTAAACCTGGAACTTCACAGCAGTGGACTATGTATGAAGCTGATAAATTAACCAAAGTTGAAATTTTATGGACCCTGAAAGTTGTGGATTAGAGTTACTCTTTCAGTTCATGTGATGGTTTAGCTGATATTTTAAAGCAAATGTTTAGTGTTATAGCCAAATCTTTCACTTTAGATTCGACAAAAGTAGCGTATTAAATCAGACATAGGCTTGGACCACACTTTCATTGAGAGCTTGTGAAATCCATACAGTCTAGCGACAGTTTCTGTACTGTATCTTTTGATGAAGCTACTACTGATACAGGGAATAACAGTGGGATATACATGTTTGATATTGGGACACACAAGAGGATAATTTTCTATGTTGTTGTGAACTTGGTCATGGAACAGCAAATATTTTAAATGAGAAGTTACTTCATTCATTGTCAAGGAATGCATTGCCTTAAAAGAAGTTATTGACGATAGGTTCAGATGGCCCACCAGTAAATGCTAAATGTTTACGTGATTTTGACAGTCATTTGAAATGTGAAGGCTATCATTGATAATAAATATTGGCACATGTAACTTGCTCATTGTTCACAATTCATTTAGGCGGGCATGTCAGATGTAGTGCGTCACTGATTTTCTTAAATACATTCCCAAGAAAAGCACTAACCATCTATAAACAAGAACGTACAAATGCATCAAATATACCATTGAAGATCCCTCTACATTAGTTCGTCAGATGTTTCTTAAATCTAATGGCGAAATATACGATAAATTCCTTCGTCCGATGCAGCGTAATGAACTGCTCATTCACATTCTCTATGATGAACTGTGTGAACTCATTCGAAGCCTCATTTCAAGAATCGTTAAGGTTAGGTTTTAGTCGCTTTTTTTTGGAATTCTAAGAAGGAAAATTTTAAATATGCGATTATACCTAAAATTCTATTTACGTTTCGCTACAGCACAGACCTTGCGATTTTAGCTTTTAACTTATAATTTCGCCGCAATCTGTGTAGCAAATTTTTGTTACTTATAATGTGCCCTACAAATCAGAAGAGACTAAGAAGAAAGAAGAATTCCTCTGTTTCTCAAAACTAAAATACAACAGAGATAGAATATATAATTGACTGGGGATATTTATACTTCATCGGTTACCTTGGCCCCATGCTGCAACGTACGAGATAGCTCAGCTATACTCATAATGGATTAGCAACATTTATATTTTATGGATATGAAAAAAAAAAAAAAAACACGCAGTACTAAAGGCCCAGCACATATGAGAAGAACAAGAGGCAGTGCGTCACCTGTAGATAAATTTACATGTTAAATGCAACTATCACTCTCCATAAAGATGTATTTCTTTTGAACGAGTGAAATAAAGGTAAATTTTTAAGACATTTGGCCACACGTTTACATGTTACAGTATGTATGTCCCGTTGTTGAAGCACCAAGTAATGCAAATGTTTGTTCAGAAAGCTCTGAAATATGTAAAATAACAGCCTACAACTGTTATAGGAACAGACATAGACTTTTTTTTTGTCCTTTTACTGTACTTATTTGACCCCTAGAACAGAATCTTTTTGTGCTTGAAAAATTATTAAAGACAAAAAAAATTATCAAATAAAGGCGCTGAAGAGAAAACTATAATAGGTGACGAAATTTTCAGCATTATTCTTTTCTGCCATGCATTCATGGGGTGTGACACATCACACATCTATGACACTGGGAAGGGGAAAATATTGCCTCTAATTCAGAAAGACAGCGAGTGCCTTTAGACAACTTGCGAAAGTATTTTCAGATAACAATCCAAGTGTGCCAAAAGAAGTCCTCGTGAAATCGGTGGAACAGTTACTAGTACGCCTGTACAATGGGTCGAGAAATAACACACTTGACACTTTGTGTTTTAAAGTTTTCTGTGAGAAAGCAGCTATTTGTTCGAAAAGTGTCCAACAAGAACAATAGCCTCCAACTAGCGCATCTGCTAGTTTCCGTTCGTTAAGAGTTTTCCACCCACCGAATACAATACTGGAAGAGAATTCAAATGAATCCAGAAAAATGGGGATGGAGGAAATGTGACCACCTTATTTTGCCAAATACTGCAGACAAGCCAGCAGCTACGGAATGCCTTTTGAAGATTATCAGATGCTCTTTAAGGAATATGGCTGTGGTACATCTAATTGCAGTTGCCGGAAGCACGATATCTCATGTTCTTCGGCTTGTAGAAGCTTTCGTGGATCAACCGGTGAAAACCGTCGTGAATTACCTCCGGACGACGGTAATGACTGTGACGACTTTTAAGATAGGGTGCTCCTAACATCCACACATGCTTATTAAGTGTTCTGTCACAATGTGCATGCCAATACGCGGATACATTTTTATTAAAATTTTTCTACGAAACAGATCCTGGGGAAATTAATCCGATAATTTCGACCTATTTATGCAGTTTCAATTTGTCCGATTGTAATATTTTGTGAGAGAGGAGATCATTTTAGTAGTTCTGGAAATTTTCAAAAATGTATTTACATTCTGCAAAATTGAAATGGATGTCAATTTCAGTGAATCTGATTCTGACATAATTGGAAGTTAAATGCCTTCCACTTATTATATATTATTACTTATATTGTATAGAAAATTTTGTGTTCTTTTTTTCGTCCCCTAAATACTTCTAAGTAGGATTGTTTATTTGTGTTATTGTATCCGTATGATCTTTTCTCCGTACATAATGTACAAAGATATTGGACAAGTCATAGAAATTACATGCATTTATATACAATACAAATGTCTATCTTTTTCCCGGACGGATCCCTGTAGAAACTTTTTCAATATAAGTGGGTGTTAACGAAATCAAGAAAGACAATATAACATTTTCAGTACTTAAACTTTTATCGTGGGATGATTAGTTGTAACATCTGTTGTTTTTTTTATTTGATTTTTTTTTTTGTGTAGCTAGGACAATAAGTAGAAGTTAATATGTGGCTTCAGGACCGGCCTTTGGTCATGGCGGGCGGGGCCGTCGCCCTGGGCGCCGATATGAAAGGGGCGCCAAACTTCGATTTAATTTTTCCCCCCAAATTATTTGAACGCATGTATTGTTGATAATGTGTTGATAAACCAGGATACATGGTATAACTGCACAAACTGTTGACAATATTGCGGAATTCATGTGCTGCACTCTGTGATGGACAGAATTGACTAATTGATGAGCTTCTTGTAGGCTAGGCTAAGGTTAATTCTACTACAGGTTAGAAAGATCAATGTTATAAGTTTGGCACAGGGAAAATTTCTGCCACTTGAGCGCTGGTATCGCTAGTGCACCAAACTGACCAATCACAGAGCGTTCCTGAATTATAAGTTACATTAAGTTGATAATTTAAAACGCGAAATTGGTTTCTTTTCGCATTAAATTTTAATTAAATGACTAATTTAATTTCCAAGTTTATTTTAATTTAATTTTACTACGGTTTCGTGTGTATCTGGTCTCTTAGCGATTGAAGCGTAACTAGTGGCAGAAATTTTCCGTGTGCCAAGCTCTCCCATAAGAAAATGTATTTTCTTTCTAACCTGTAGTAGAATTAACCTTAGCTAGGCTTTAACACGTGTGCGCTCTGTGCCAAGTTCTAACTACTTGATCCCGTGTTGTAACGGAACGTTGTAATTGAGTGCGCGTGCGCTTTGTTTTAAGAATTTATCTGCAATCAGAGCATGTTTTTAGTTGTTGGTTGGCGATTAGATGGGTATTGTGATTGATTGTTGTTTTAACGAATGCGATGATTTGACACTGACAGAACCCTACTTGTTTTATTTTTTAATTCATTAGGCATTCAACGGGAACGGAGAACGGTAAGTGAAACTTGGTGTCTCCGGGCTGCACATATTTGGTTTATGTCGATTTATTTTACTTTTTTGTTTTGTGTTTATTGAATTATGTCACTGTCTCTTCTTTTGTGTACATAAGTGTGCAATCGAATTTGTCTATTAACATTATTTGTTGGTAGAACAAATGGAAGGCAAAGGGAATGTCTTCTTAATTGATGTTACATTTATTTGCAATGATCACCAATATGATATCTTTTCCACGACTGAAAACAATTTTCGACTTTAAGCTCATTTTTTCCGTTGCATGGTGGTAGTTATGTGTGTAAGAATTATTATGAGGGCAATAAGGCATAGTTTGTTGTATTATACTGACAAGGTTACCGTTTAGTCACGGTGAATCAGGCCTGACAACTAATTTAAGTAGACGTGGACGTGGTAGATAAATAAGCGCTGAGTTCTACAATTGAGATCTATATTTTTTGAAAGTCAGTGCAGAAAAACTACAAAACAACAATCCTTGGTAGTTATATTTATGAACTTTATTAGAAAACATTGACCGAGAATGTTGCATTTGTTAAGCGTGATGTCTCGCTCCGCAATTAAATGAAAGCGATTACGGCGTCAAAATTGTTCTTCAGATACGCCTATACGTTACTCGAGAAAAGTTTGTGCTCAGAAAGTTGGCAAAAACTATTGTTTGAAATGTTTTTTTTTTAATTTTTATTTTTGCAAATTGGCTTCGAGAAACCTAAAATTATAAGCTGATGCTTTTAGCGCTGATTTAAATACCCCCACTCTTAGTGTTTTATCCATAATGTCAAATTAGTTTTTGTACTAACATTATTTAACAAAGAAAAATTTATTAATGAGGCTTATTTAATAGAAAATTGCGTTAATAATACTCGATATAATAATTTTAATTGTAAATTAGAAAAATGTAGCTGTGCAGGGTGCATCAATTGCCGAATGCCCTAAGGCTGACGCTGGTGAAGACAACGTGGTAGCTCTCGCACACTGCGACGTTTTAGTGGTAGGTTTGAGTTTGTCAGTTTAATTCAAATTCTGGATTGATGATAACTTACTGCGAATCCATTTTATTATGTCAAATCTGCTCAAGAATTATATATTTTTGGTTTAAAGTCAATCGTATGAATGTCGCATATATGCGTCCCAAAAATGAACCTACCAAGCTAACCGTTTGAGTGCATTAAGCAAACCTGCTGGCTCTTACAGACTGGTGATCGAGGGTTCCGATTGCGTGAGTCGGGAACATAATATAACGCATTTTTTTATCTATTAAAAATAATTTTTTTCTGTAATATTATGGTTACGTTTCTTTTGAGTTACAGCAATAACTGCTTGCACCATTGCTGCTATCTATTGACGCATTTCGCAAAACCCCGCCCACCTCTCGAATTATCGGCCCATCACAGGTGACTTACACTCGTCTATTGGCCAAGTCGTTTTTACAGGCCCCGCAGTGCAAAAGCAAAGCACAGTTTAAATTGAACAGATGACGAGATTTGGTCACAACTTTTTAACTTAAAAGTACTTATTTGTTTCATGCTTAAAGTGTAATACGGTCACAATACACTGAAATAACCATCGTATACATGAACCATATTTTTTTCGCTAATAGCTAACTGTTTTAGGTTTCGTTTTTTTTTTTTTTTTTTTTTTGAAACCTTGCTGTCCATCTTGTATTGTCACACGGCGCTGTAGTAAATATTGTATTTGGAGTAAATTTAATTGTTCTGCTGCACAAAGGAGCGAGCTACTATAGACACAACTATTCGGAGTCTCATCCATACCCTTTCTTACCACACAAACAACTGGATTTAACGCAATTTCACGAACCAAAAGTAAGTTGCTGTACAGTTGAGTGTAAAGAGACCTACAATAATAAGTCCAATGACATCAGCATGGCGGCACTCGTTTTAACTGAGATAAAATAAACTCTCTTATTTAAGTTTTTTTTTCTTTCGGTTATAGGTACTGACGCGAATAAAGTGTGGTATCGTTATTCATTAAATTAAACGTACTTTTAAATAAAAAATAAACAATAGATAATATCCATATTAGGTAATTAGCAAGTAGAGGTGATAACTGCATGACATAAGCCGGTCGGTGGTGCCCTTAACGCTTCATCGATAGTTAACCC